>JAHHZJ010000524.1:0-101452 GCA_021437245.1 Aegilops speltoides | reverse complement strand
ATTCCCCACCTCGCTGAGAACGAACGTGTATGCTTTGTTCCCTTTCTCATCCGCCGGCTGGGGTTCCCCATTCATATTTCTTCTATGGACTCCTCCACTTCTACCGTCTTCAGCTTCACCATCTCTCTCCCGGCTCCATCCTTCACATAGCGTGCTTCATCACACTATATGTATGTGAAAGCCTTCCTTCCTTACCAACCGCACTTCGGTCTGTGGCACAAGTTTTTCTGCGTCAAGCTATAGATGAACGCCAAGGAAACGTGTGAGTACGGCGGCTCCAACATCAACAAAATCGCCAATGCCAAATACTTCGACTCGCTGCTAGGTGGTATACGGATCTAGATGTACTTTTTATTATTTCTGGTGTTCGTTGTACTGGCATGGGTTTTGCCTATGGAGGGTTGGTCAAAGCTCAACATGGATGGCTCTTGGACAGTTGATGGAAAAGCAGGAGCTGGTATGATTCTCCGAGACAGTAAGGGCCAGATCATATATACATCATGCAGGGAGCTCTTTTCCTGCAGGAATGCACTGGAGGCAGAACTAAGCGCATGTATGGAGGGTCTCTCGCTAGCAATTCAGAGAACGGAGCTACCTATTCAGGTAGAGATGGACTCACGGGAGGCATCACAAATGATTTGACTGATAGATCAATTTTCTCATCAATGGTGAAGGAAATCAAGCACATGAGGAATCTTCGTAATACTACCTTCAGTTATGTTCATCATAGTCAAAATAATTTTAGTGATTTTTTTGGCAAAGTTTGCTAGAACCAAGAGTAGAACAGTAGTTTGGCTTAACTCTAGATTAGCAGAGGTCATTGAACTTTGTAATGCAGAGTAATACAAAGTTTCACCCGCAAAAAAAAGGGTCCCGATAACTGCCACACGTGTGGGTGTTAAGGAATCTGCCCACACGTTCTGTGTGGTGCCTAAGAGGACCAGCCCACACGTCTGTGTGTGGGCAAAACAACTAGCGCCCACACGCCTCTTTTTCCCCTTCCCTTGTCCCTCTACACGCTGCAAGCGCAGGGCGTAAATAGTTAACACCCACACGTCCGAGACGTCGTGCCTCGACTCATGGTCCCGCATGCCTCACGTGACACTTTATCACAGGCTCCGCTTGCTTGCTATGGGCCGGACCCTCGTCCATGTTCGTTTAAGTGCGATTGCCATGTCATACTGCTAGCGCTCCGCGGCTGCTATGGGCCGACCCTCGCCCATGTTCGTTAAGTGCGATTGCCATGTCATCGAACTACGGTTGCTATGTTCTGACAACTACAGCTTGCCATGTTTGCTCAATTGCGCTTGCCATCTCGGGTCAAAGTTCCAGACATATTTTTGGACAAATTGCTCATCTCTGCTTGCCATGATTTCAAAACTTTAGGAGTTGCCACCTACTAACACTAGGCGGTTGCCATGTAGCGCTACAAAAAAGGCATGGCAAAAAACATGTTCTGGATAAAAGAGAGAGTTGCCATGTGCTCACAAGCACGCTAGGGCGATTGCCATTTAAAAAGAAAGAGTTGCCATCTCCACGTGCATGCTAGGGCGCTTTGCCATGTACCATGCCAAACATATGGCAACCGACATGTTCGGGTAAAAAAGAGAGTTGTCATCTGCTTGCAATCACACTAGGGCGCTTGCTATGTACACTTTGCAAAACGCATGACAACCGGTAGCTTAAAAGGGAGAGGAGGCGACGTGTGGGCGAGATGGCAAACTGCCCACACACCAGCCCTTGTGCGTGGCTGAAATTGATGTGTGGGCGAACTGCTAAACGTCCACACACCGGCCCCTCCGTGTGGTAAAACGAATGTGTGGGCGACCTTTTTGGCACACCACACACGTGAGTTGTCCTATGTGGCATACAAAATCAGCTAATTCGTGCCAAGATTCGTGCAGAAGTTACTGAACGGTGATGAAGGCGTGTGGGTGAGTTGGCTAACGCCCATACGTGTGGGCGTTAACATTTCCGGAAAAAAAGAACAGAACGGAAGTTAAAATCAAGTAGTGTAGGAATTAGCAAATCACTAGTTTTTCTTTTTTCCATCTGGGCGGCCCTTTAGTTGCACCATTATGCGAGAAATTCTAACCTTCCAGTAACAAGCACCAACCCTCAATCGAATCGAACCAAGTCCACAAAGAGGAAAAAAAGCTGGACAAAATTTCTCCAAACACACACGATCTCCGCCAGCTCGCGGTGTGAACCCCTGCCGACGACGAGCCGTGCCCCTGGCCCGTGCGCAGCCACCGGCCACCGCTGGCCACTGCCCAGCGCAGCAGCAGCCTGCTCCCACCCCCAACTACCTCCGCCGTACCGTCACATCCCGCCCACGCCCACCGACGAGCGGGCCCCAGCTCCCCCGTACCCCACCCGTCAGTACCAGCGTCCGCAAACCAACCGAAAAGAGCGCAGCAAGTCACACCGACAGCGGGCGGCCAGCGATGCGAAATATCCCCAGGGGCAGCTCCGTCCGCTCGCCACGGTGAAATTCAAAAAGTGAAAACGCCCGCCGTCCGATCCGGCCGGCCGTTTGAAGTGGCGCACTGCGGCCGTCGGATTTAGCCCCTGCCCCGCGGTCCCCCTCCTACGGCTATATATATATTTCTCCCTGCCCCCCGAACGCCCCGTCGCCCTCCGCCCGCTCCACAACCAATCTCTCCTCGCCGCCACACTCCTCACTCCCCACTGCGCTTCGTCGAGCCAGCTCGCCACTCGTAAGTTTCAAGCTGCTTCCCGAATTTACTTATGCCATTGCGTTCTAGATCTGGCGTGTCGCTGTGTATGAATCGGTGCTTTTCCGTGTTTTTTTTCTCGAATTTATTTGAAAATCGAGGTCGTTTTGGGCGAGGAAGTAGGAAATGTTCGCGGATCTGGGGGGTATATCCGGTGATTTTGGATGCGAGATGCGTCGATCTGGTAGCTTTGTCTTGTGCTCAAGTTTGTATGGGCCAGATTGGATCTGTTTTTGTGGGGATTTACCGTCAGATTTTGCGCCTGGAGCAGTAGATCTGAGGCGCGCTTTTAGGGATCTGGCGGAGGTGACGCGTGTAGGTTTGGAACAGATTTGGTACTAGTTCATGCCATGGTTCCTCCACATTAGAGAATCTTTAGATGTGATTTTGGGAAAATTAACCTGGTGCTAAGTCAGTAGGCGCTAGCTATTGGCTTGATTTGCACCGTTCTAATTTTGAATTTACTGCATGGCCATATCTTGCCATTTTAATCTGTAGCTTGCACGTTGCACGTGAGCATTCGGACTATGTTGCCAGTCATAGAGATTGGTTCGTTCATAATAACCCCAAATAGTTGATGATTGCGTTCAGAAAAAGCCAAACAAGTCAGATCTTGCTTTGTTTTGAGTGAATAAATCTAGCTGTATCAAATCATTTCCCACGCAGTACTACTACTGCAGTATGTGAGTCCTGCTTACCCTGTATATCTATGATTTCAGAGAGAAGATGAGGGAGATCCTGCACATCCAGGGTGGGCAGTGTGGAAACCAGATTGGTTCCAAGTTCTGGGAGGTGGTCTGTGATGAGCATGGCATCGACCCCACCGGGCGGTATGTCGGCACCTCTGACCTGCAGCTGGAGCGTGTCAACGTCTACTACAATGAGGCCTCCTGTGGTCGTTTTGTGCCCCGTGCTGTCCTTATGGATCTTGAGCCTGGTACCATGGACAGTGTCCGTACTGGACCGTACGGGCAGATCTTCCGCCCTGACAACTTTGTGTTTGGGCAGTCTGGTGCTGGTAACAACTGGGCCAAGGGTCACTACACCGAGGGTGCTGAGCTCATTGACTCTGTTCTTGACGTTGTCAGGAAGGAGGCTGAGAACTGTGACTGCCTTCAAGGTAATGAACTTGAATTAAATTGGCGATAGTTTAGAATCCTTATGGCAGGCTTTACATGTATTAAATTCAGTTTGGATATAAGAACACACCATTTACTGGTATGCAGATTTGAATTGTGTTGTCACTCAATAAGAAGTTTTAGGCTACAATATGTATTATGCCAGTAATGCTATGTGATGATGCCATGGCATCTTCTGTTAGTATCTTTTTGTATAGCCATGATTACTTGTTTGTGAATAAGGGCAATAGTTGGAGACCCTACATACTAGGACAACTTGGTGTATGATTCAGAGCTAGTACTAGGTTTCTGCTTACATTGTTTTGTATTGTTCTCATGGCACTCATTGCTTCCATATCTGGTGAATTATTCTGATAGTGAGACATCTAGCATAACTACTGATTTTGTACCCATGCTGCTTTCATCTATTTGTGTCTAAATAGTGGTTATCTATTTATATTCGGTATTATCACTATCCACTTGAAATCATTATTTAAGCATCTTTTTATGTTTTCAGGTTTCCAAGTATGCCACTCTCTTGGTGGTGGTACCGGATCAGGCATGGGAACCCTTTTGATATCAAAGATCAGGGAGGAGTACCCTGACCGCATGATGCTTACGTTCTCTGTTTTCCCCTCACCGAAAGTATCTGATACCGTGGTTGAGCCCTACAATGCCACTCTTTCGGTCCATCAGTTGGTTGAGAATGCAGATGAGTGCATGGTTCTTGACAACGAGGCCCTTTATGACATCTGTTTCAGGACTCTCAAGCTGACCACTCCCAGCTGTAAGTGAAATCTGTACCTTTTTATTGTTACTTCCTACAGATGACTATGAGCATGATGTCAAGTGGATCTTCCTAATTCTGAATATTCTAACTACATGTTATAACATGCTTAACAACACAAACATTAATGCATACTTGCTAGTCACAACTGAAGAATCGGAACATGATGTAGTCAGTTGGCTTCCCTTTTTGGATAATGTTTGTCCCGACTATTCCTTTAGAGCAGTTCTGGTATTCTTAGACATGCTCTGAAACTCTAAATGGACTCCTGTGCTTGAGTTATTTGCTCAGGGCATTCATTTGGTTGCACTTCTGCAGTATTGCATTACTTCAAATACTACACTGTTATGATTCAGACGTGTCCTGGTTGAGATTTTACTTAAGTTGGATCTGTGAGGATGATTACTGTTAGTTGTCATGCTAATCTGACAAAATCAAACACATTTTCAGTCACAGTTATAAAGACTGTTCGCTTTGTGCTTAGAATTATGTTGCTTGCTATGCCTAACATTTAACCATTCGTGTTATTTTCTGCAGTTGGAGATTTGAACCATCTGATCTCTGCCACCATGAGCGGAGTGACCTGCTGCCTGAGGTTCCCCGGCCAGCTGAACTCTGACCTCCGGAAGCTGGCAGTGAACCTGATCCCCTTCCCGCGTCTCCACTTCTTCATGGTCGGGTTCGCGCCCCTGACCTCCCGCGGCTCCCAGATGTACCGCTCCCTCACGGTCCCGGAGCTGACCCAGCAGATGTGGGACTCGAAGAACATGATGTGCGCGGCCGACCCCCGGCACGGCCGGTACCTGACGGCCTCGGCCATGTTCCGCGGCAAGATGAGCACCAAGGAGGTGGACGAGCAGATGATCAATGTGCAGAACAAGAACTCGAGCTACTTCGTGGAGTGGATCCCCAACAACGTCAAGTCGAGCGTGTGCGACATCGCGCCCAGGGGCCTGTCGATGGCGTCCACCTTCATCGGCAACTCGACGTCCATCCAGGAGATGTTCCGGCGCGTGAGCGAGCAGTTCACGGCCATGTTCAGGAGGAAGGCCTTCCTGCACTGGTACACGGGCGAGGGCATGGACGAGATGGAGTTCACCGAGGCCGAGAGCAACATGAACGACCTGGTCGCCGAGTACCAGCAGTACCAGGACGCCACCGCCGACGAGGAGGAGGAGCTGTACGAGGACGAGGACGACGCCGACCTCCAGGAGTAGTGGCGAGCGGGCGAGGTCTGTGTTCCTCCGTGATCGTGTGTGGGGCTATTTCTGATGGCTCCGTGTCGCTACTAGTAGTGTGTGTGTGTGTGTGTGTGTGTGTTTCGCGCTTGCTGCCCCCGTCTTCGGGGTGTCGTGGACTTGTTGTTGGCTGTGTAGTTTGTCTGTGTCGGGTTAATTCGGTAGTCAGTTTGTTGCGCGTTACGGTGGACTTGAGATCTTAGTAGCAGGTTTGTAATATGGCTATGAATCCTAATGCAACGTTTGCTGTTTCTTCACATAGTTTGTGATGATTGTCTCTTGTCTTACTTCAGCGGGGCAGAAAACCAGCCAAGCTACAACGACGGCTCGTACCCGCACCTACCCGTACTAGGCTGCTAGCTAGTAGATTCAGTCAGCTGAATCACAGCAATCGTTTTCATGTCTTGTGTCACCACTCACCACTCACCACCCAGCCTCGATTTATCTATCGCGTACTGAAACTGAAAGCGAGGTCACGTACGTACGCACGCACCGCCGAGATTTCGGTTGGTTCTGCCCTTTTGTGCGAGCTTTGCATGCATCGCTTCAGCGGCACGCCACGGGCAACGTGAGGCGGCCTGTCCAAAAGCATAGCATCGCGTGCTCTCACTCAACAGCACCGCCGGATCTCGCAAAGTCACAAAGTGACAAAGTAAGCCTGCAGTTGACATGCCCGTCCGTGGCTGCCTGCCTTTCGAGAAAGAAAGATCACACTCACACAACCACACCAACGGAGTTTAAACAAGGCGCCAACGCAAACCACGTTCACAAAAACAGGAGATAATAATTTACATGTGTGAGCAGAGGAAAAAGGCTTGGATTAGCTGCACATAAAGGCTCGGACTATGAGTAGCAGTACTACTTCCATCGGCTGTATGTGCATGGAAGAAGAAGACTCTCAGACTGGCTTGTTACGGTGGTGGTGGTCGCGGCCTCTGCCCCACAGCGCCGGCCAGCAGCCGATGTCCAGCGACGCCTGCATCCTGAGAGATTTGCACATAGGTAAGTTAGGTTGGTACAGTCATGGTCTCATCGTCATCTGAAAATATCTGTAATCTGCGTATTTCTGTGCACTATGGTCACATTGTCAGGTTCACTGTTCCTTTCATATCCCAGGTACTGAGTTGTCCCATTTTCTCTGAGAGTTAAATACACCTATAGTACACAAACTTGCGTGGTGGGTACAAAATCATACATAAAGTTGAAAAATGATGCAAATGGGTCACTGAACTATAATTCCGGGTACATGTTGCTACATCTTCTGTTAAATCTAACGGTAATTGCAAGGCTTGCCGTTAACTCGCAGGCCAGCATGGTAGTGGGTATATGTATACGCTGGGTCCACTTGTTAGATGACTAGAGAAGGAGAAGCAAATATGTAGACGTAGGATTTGACGTTCGGACGTGAGATGTTTCAAGCACAGGGTTAAGGGCATTTCCAACGCCGACGCAAACCTCCCGTGACGATCTAAATCACGGAAGCCATCCAACGTTGGTCTGTATCGGTCCACGGCACGGTTCAGACGTGATTTCTCCCGCAACCGAAGATAAAATTGAGGGAGGTTTGCGGGAGTCCAGACCGATCCCAAGCCCGCTTCGACCGCCTCACCCATTAAAACCCTCACCTCCCGCTGCTTTTAGGTCGGCGCCATAAAGCGCCAAGACTCACAAGACATGCCCGTCGAACGGATGCGATCGCCATCGGCGCCGCATTGAAGCAAATGTTGCGTCGAGAAAGCGCCACCCGCCGCTTCCTCAAAGGGTGTGATTGTCGCTGTTCAAACGACACGACGATCGCTTCGCCCGTCCGTCGCCGCCGCATTGATGGCACGCGGCTGCCGAGGTGTCTTCTCCGACGCTACCCGTCCATCCTCTCGCCGCCCATCGGGCGCTATATAAAACCGCCGCCTCGCCATGTCATCCTCTCCACACCACTCCCGCCATGGATCCTCTCGCGCCAAAGCTCTTCGAGACGGGCTTACGCCGGAGCGAAGAAGGCTATGCTCGCCATTGCCGCCGATTAGCGGCCGGCAGTACCGGAGGACGGTAAATGGAGGACACCTCTGACAACGAGCCAACGCCACCCTCCTCTTCCTCCGCGCCACCCTCCTCTTCCGCTCCACCCTCGCCAGTGCATTGCACCATGACTATCTGCGAGGCCTGTGCCCATTATATGAACATGGTGCGGCAGGAGCAGTCCCGGGAGGCGCAGGCCGAGGCCAACTACAACCACAACCTCCTTCAGAAGCATCTGCACGCGGCGGAGCAGGTCGCCACCGGCAGGGCGGTCGTACCGGACGTGGACTTGGTGGATCAGGAGGCACTGCTCGAGTCTTATACGAAGAAGGATACCTGGTCGATCTTTTTTGCAATTGAATGAACTCAATATCTCACGTACAAGCATGTGGTTTCTCAATCAGGCTAGTGGACTGATATTGCAGCTCGACACGTTAAAGCTAGCTAGCTTTGTACATCGGTGAGATCGTATTGCCAACGGGCAACATACCGAATACACAGGCCGGTGATTCCACCTCTCCGCCGGCGGTGAAGGTCAAGGCCGCACGTATGATACCCTCGTCAACTTTGCTTTACGAGAAGTCCAACCTCTCCGCCGTCGTCACGAGCACATATCTAGTCAGCTGACAGGTGGACCCGCATATACGTATACACAGAACATAGTGGGCTGCAAGTTAATGTGACACCGTTCGATTTAACAGCAAATGTATCAAAATGTACCCGAAATTATAGTTTAGTGACCCATTTGTATCATTTTTCAAGTTTATGTATGAATCTGTACCCACCGCGCAAGTTCATGTACTATAAGTGTAATTAACTCTTTTCTCTGAAGAGCAAGCAAAGTCAAAAGGTTTAATCATGTGGTCTAAAGAAGAGGGGTCTTGGAATTGTCAAAGGACGGAGTACTACAGTGGTAGTATATTGATTACTCCCTCTGTAAACAAATATAAGAGCGTTTAGATCACTACTTTAGTAATCTAAACGCTCTTATATTTCTTTACGGAGGGAGTACTTGTTTTTTCCTGACCAAAAGTGCAGTGATTAGTGTTTTGTCGTTTTAAAACCCGTTTGTTGGAGAACGAATTTTCGTGGCCACGCAATTTGCTTTGTTGTGGGGTTGGAAATAATGACATGACTAATGGGCATTTATAATGGTTGTGAAATGTGTTTATTATTATCATGTGAACACAAGAAAATCCGATGCAGTTGAAGATATTCAGTGCAAACGTATCAGTCAGACTTCACTAGCTAGGTAAGGTCTACAGCTGCTATGACTAGAAAATATTTTGACACGCATGATTGCTAAATCTCATAAGTCTCAGTCGTAGGATCTTATATAGAGATCGTTTTTTTTTAGAAAAGGATATAGAGATCGGTGCAATTTTTGTTTTTATTTTATATGTTCTATCACTTGACTTAGACTTAATTAAATCTACAGTGATCTTCGACATGATTAGCAACTAGTAATACTCCTTTTCCGGGGTGGGGTTAACTGACTGTTTGACTGCACGGCTAATTATGTGAATCGAGATGCTAATCATTGCAGTTTGTTGCACTATCCATGGTGCGAATCTCGAGAAGCAGAAGGATCTCATGCACCACTGCCAGTTGAGAACAGGAAAACCTCACCTGGTTTTGCCGGCAGCAACAGTCGGCGGCGCGCTCTGCCGTGCCCCCGCGGCCGGCATCACCCCCCGGCCGGGGCCGGGGCGCGGCGCCGTCATGCTCCGGGTGAGCAGCCCCGGCACGTAGAAGTTGAGCAGCACGCCGTTGCCGTCGGCGCCTCCCCCGCAGCTGCCCCTGTTGTCGCTCTGCCGTCTCCGCAGCCTCCTTCTCTCCTTTCCCGACACCGCCGCCGCTTGCTTCTGCTTCGGTGCCACGGCCTCCTCCCGCCTCTGCTCGGCCGCCTCCGCTTCGCCTCCGACTGGTGCCGGCGGCGACGCGGAGGCGTGGCCGGCGTTGGGCGGCGGCCTGACGGCGTCGACGAGGTCGGAGAAGGAGAGCTCGCGGTCTGAGCCGTCGCCGCCGTCGAAATCAGCAAGAAGGCCGAGCATCTCCTCCCGGCTCCTGGCGATCCGCCGCGCGCGCGCCGACGACAGCGGCTTGCCCCCGGCAACAGCGAGCGCCTCCATCGCACCTCGCTCGACCGCGCCGTGGCTCGCTCGTGCTGGTGTCGTGTGGCCGCCCGTGGTCCGACGATCGGCGCTCTGCTCTCTCCTCCAGGACAAGGAAGTGCCGCCGCGCTGCTTATGTAGCTAGCCAGAGAGCGCGAGGTGAGATGTGACGCGGTGTGCTTTGCTCGACCGGTTGCTCTGCTCGGTGCCGCTTTTGGCTCTGTTTTCTTCCTTTCCTTGGGGTCGTCCTTTGTGAAGCTCCTCCTCTTTATCGGCAGCTCAGTCCCGGTCAAGGCCGACGGACAAGACGAGCACGCCCGGTCGGTCGATCTAGAAGGAGTGCCCAGGATTTCTTTTCAAGACGCGTCCTTTTCCGTCCACTTCAGCTGCAGACGGCGAGGCTTTTTTTTCTCCTCATTTTCTTTTCTTGCAAGTAAGAGAAGATTCTGCGGCAGAGGATGCACGCATGAGTTCAGGGCAGGGTACATTCGAATCTCATCTCATGCGGCGCACGTAAAGGAATCACGCATGGTGTGGCTGGATTTCATTTCACACGTCAAGATTCCAGTTTTACTCCCATGGATTTGGCTGAGGTGAGTGGTGAGTTTCAAGTCTTTAACTGTGAAAACCGCCGCGTACGTCGAGCGAGCGCAACCACCGTGGTCGCCATCGGGCCGGGGAGTCGCCGCCGGAGCGTACGGGAGTCGGGTCTCTCGCGCTGCTGCACGTACACGCGGTTTCGCGGACACGGGGATCATCGGAGCACCGCGACGATGCCGATGTATCACCGGTCTAATTTAAGGGGATTCAATGAAAGAGTCGACGCACGCATCACAGGCACTGTTTTCAATGAAAGAAAACGGCAGCCGCGACTCGTCGTCGGACCAAGCACGTACCGTTACCGACGGGGGAGGAGCAGCATACCTCCCATTCCTTCGACCGCTCCTCGCTTTCTCGTGCCTCGTCAGCGTGGCCCGGCTCCTCTCCTCGTTTCTTCTGGAATGAAACGAAGGCTTCCAAGGCAGAGCAGTAGGCATCGGTGCATTCACGTATCTTGGCCTGTCAATACGTTGCTAAACATTGGGAACAGTGTTTTTTTTACTCCATCTGTTTCAAAATAATTAAAGTTTTAGGTGTCAGCAGCCCTGACAGGCCGGCCCCCACGTCCAGGGATTCACCATGACCTACGGCAGAACTGCGACCGCAGCGCACCAGGAAGCCCAACCCGCGAGTCACTGGACCGGCCTGGGCCCAGTGAAGCCCAGCAACTCCACCTACTTGTACAGCCAGTCGCAACACTCTAACCATCGAGAGGATCAGACACGGCACGACGGCGGCTACCTACCACCTTCTCCCTCCTTTCGTTTTCCCCTTTATCTGATCCAATCTTGTAATCGAATTCGGTCTGTATTAAGCTACTACTTCAGAGAGCATATTGGATCGATTCTACCTTGCTATCATCCAGTCCCTTACATCTGGTATCAGAGACCACCCACTACCCTTCCCCCTTCCGATCTGGCGTTGTTCGTGGAAACAAGACGTCTCCGACAAGCTCGTGGTCACATTGAAGCCATGGATCCCACTATGAAGGAGTACATGGAGAAAATCACCAGCTCCATGGACGAGTTCCGCGTCGAGCTCCGCAACAACACAACGGCGGTGCACGCAAACACCACTGTTAGACGATCGCGCTTTGGGCGGCCCGATCTCGAAGCGCCGTGGTCGCTAACCTCTCTGGACGGGTGGCGATTCTGCGGGGCGCAGCTGCGGCGGCGGCGTCCGGTGTGGCGGCAACGGGTCTTCCTCACCTGGAGCCCAACCTTTACTCGGTCGGCGAGCAACCAGAGGCCGCGATCCGTGCAGGAGCTGCCTCCACTGGTCCATGGACCACGGCGACGAATTCCTTCACCGGGAGAAGGCGTCGGCGACCCCGCCGGTGTCTCTCCCGGGCATAGTGTCGGAGTAATGGGCCATGGGTAGGCTGACCCGGGACCCTAGATCTTTCAAGACATCGGGGCCGGCCGCGCCCCTCAAGCCGAGTCCCCGCTGGCGATCTCCGGAAAAGCCGAGTCCCCGCTGGCGATCTCCGGAGAAGCCGAGTCCCCGACGACGACTCCAAGGCAAGCCGACTCCAAGCTGGTGACCTCCAGAGAGGCCAACTATGGGAGTCGGCCCATGACACTTCACGAAGCCCAATGTGGAGTACGGTCACGACGTGGCCGTCCCTCCCTGCCTACGAGGGACTAGCATGGCTACTGATGAGTCAGACGCCGAAGATCTCCGGCGAGGCGCGCAGTTCGTTGCCATGCTCGCCTCGACCACGGTCGCGACGACTGTGTTTCCCACGACGCCGCTCAGACGGCTGAAGATCAAGGGGCCGCTGTCGATGGGTGGACCAAGCGCGCCAGAGCGCCGAAGATGGCCCTGTGGGAGTCGGCCTCCCCGGAGTCGGCCGTCTCCCCTCCAGGGCCCCACAAGCCATTAATCGATTGATGGGGAATGGTGACAAGGATCGCCAATAGACGGCGGCACTGCTGCCATGACCCGACGACTAAGCTCAAGGCCACGAGGGGCTTTGACAAGGTCGGGCTGTCCACGGACCCACCAACAGCGGGCCCCGTGGCCGGGCGGGAAGAACGGCGGTGTGAGAGACAGACGGCCGGGGCCCGCACCCAGCCGGATTACCATTGTATCCCCGGGGGATAGGCCTATATAAACCCCCCGGGACACCCATGCAAAGGGTTCGGACCTTGATAGAGTTAGACCAGATAGCCCAGGGAGGAGAGAACTAGCCTCGCCTCTCCCACGCCTCCCGACATGACCAGGGAGCACCATTGTAGTCACCTTGCTTTAGTGACCATGCGGAGACCCCGCAGAGCAGCAAGAGGGTGTTATCTCCCGGAGAGCCCCGGCCGGGTAAGATTCGCCGCCGGGCATGTCTATGCCTTATCCCGTTTCAAGGCACCGGCGACGCTTCTACTCGCCCCCACCATGATAAGCCATCCTTGGCATATGTCGCACCCAATCCCGACATTTGGCGCCCACCGTGGGGTGAGGTGCACCGTCGTCCGGAGATCTGTTTCGACGGGAACCCTCTTCCTCCTGGCGAAGCGCAGCCTACCAAAGCTCGCTCGATGGAGTTCAGACGACACGCCGCGCGCGCCGAGGCCGCCAGCATCATGAAAGCAGCCTCGCCAACTTGTCGGCGAGGTGCGCCCGACGAACTCGCATCCGACGCAGGCACGGGTGGTCCCGAGCCTTCTCATGGGCCTCTCGACCAACTCCACATCGCCGCGAGCCTGCCAGACTTGAGTCCGTGAGGCTCCACCGACCCGATCTTTGGTCGACTCCGACGCCGTGTCGCTGACATTTTCCCCACCAACGCAGTGATCTCACGACGAGCCGCTCAGACGAGGAGAGCGGCGAAGCGCCGCCACGGAGGTGCTCGTCATCAGCCACGGCGAGCACTCCGGCGAAGAAGCCCAGGACCCGCTAGCTGCGGCCCTGCAAGACCTAACCGCGCCCATTCCAGAGGGCGCCGATGCCGAGATTCTCGAGACGCGCCGCCTTCAGATCATCGAAGGCGCCAAGAAGCTGGCAAGCATGAGGCGCTTGTCGAGGCATACTAGCGCGAGATGGATCACGCCAGAGGCGCTTCGCCGCCCGACCGGGCCGAGCCGCCTAGGTGCGGTCCGCAGCAGCAAGCGCAGCTATCGCCGACTTGCTCGGAGCGAACGCCTGTGTCGCCACCTCAGCCGAGAACATCCGCGCCGCCTAAGCGGGCGATCGACGAGCCGAAGAACTTCGAGCGCGAAGAGCGCGTGTGATGACGGAGCGAGTCCAGCAGCTCCTTGACGCGTTGTTCGCGCCAAAATCGCGCCGACGGCCGCGCAGACAGCCGCAGAAGACCGAACAACGACTTGCCTCCCCGCCGAGATCAAGGCGCGACTCTTGACGCCGATCGGGCGGAGTCCGCGAAGGAAAGAGAAGGAGCCGGCTGTCACCACAATCGGACTCACATCACCATCGAAAAGCGACCAAGACGCCGCCCGAGAGCAAGAGAGCGGCGGGGCGACTACCTACCTCCCCGCCAGAAGAGAGCGGCGAAGTTTCCCGTCGCTGTTGAGCATCCGACTTCGGAGGTCGCTTTGCGCCGAGAGGGAGTCGGAGAAATGACGCCGCCATCGGATCGACCGACTCCACCGATTCTGGCGCCGAAGAGGAAGACGAGCTGGGTCCGCTTTGCTTGGGCCCAGATCGAGACGCAGCCCTTCCCCAAAGGGTTCACGCCCCCGAGACACACCCAAGTACACTGCTCCATGAAGCCGAGGATCGGGCCGATAGACTACTCCATACCGCCAAGATAGCTTAACGGCAACAAGCGAAGTTGCCGTGAAGTACGCTCCTCTCATGCTCCAAGGCACGGCCCGGACATGGTTGAACAGCCTGAAGCCCCGCGAAGATCAATAGCTGGGTCGACTTCATCAAGCTTTCACCCGCAACTTCACGAAAGCACGCATAAGCGACCTCCCATGCCGCCGCCAGCTCTCCTTGTGCGTGAAAGGCCCCGATGAATCAACAAGCGACTACCTCACGCTACCGGGCGAAGCTCAAACTCTCATGCGAGGGCGCACGAGGTGCAAAGCTATCGAGTATTTTCACCGCCGGGTGCCGAGAGGGCACCTCCTCAAGCACAAGCCTTCCGCGACGAGCTAGAAACCTCGACGAATCGCTAGTCATAGCAGCATAAGCACGCCACGGCCGACTCGCCCATGAAGACGGAGATTCAAGTCAACGCGGCCGGCAAGGTGACTCCCAAGCTCCCGTAACTCCGGCTTGAGACACCAATCGGCGACAACAACAGTAACGACAACAAGCGCCAAGGCCCAAGAGCCGACTTCCAACAATCGGCGTCGCAGCGATTGAAGATCAACACCGGAAGGGCAGCCTCCGCCAAACGGCGTATACGGCAATCCAATTGGTCTGCCGCTCTCTCCTATGAGCGCACTTTGGATGGTCCCCGCAAGTTCCACAAGGTGCGGCCGTCCAAACCATACCACCGAAGTGCCACTGCTCACCAGATCGCTAAGGCCTCACCCTCCGCTGCTTTGGGCGCGCCTCCGGCCGCCGCCCAAGAGAGCCGGGCGGCTCGGCCAATCGGCGCGGTACAAGACGAGTTCCCGTAAGAGCACGGAGCCTACGAGTGTTCACCGTGTGGAGATGACCGGCGCGACAAAGCGCCGACAAAGAATAAGAAGTAAATGCAGTAGCAACAGATGCTCCAGAGTTCATGCATTGGTCCGAGAGGCCTATCAGGCTTGAGTCGGGCGGATCACCTAGAGGTGATGCCGAGTCCGGGCTCTTATGCCCTGGTCCTAGGTGCTACCTTGGCCCGATAGGCGGGCCGCCTGCTTTTCATGAGTCCCGATAGGCGAGGCAGCAGATCAACATCCTGTATAAGGACACCATGGAGAAGCTAGGAATTAGCAAAGACACCGCAGAGCAGCCGCACTATGTTCCACGGAATTGTACCCGCCTCTCTGTGCTCACCGATCGAAGATCCTGATAGACGCCTCTTCGGAGACAAAGATCACTTTCGCGAGAGCCGGTCTGGTTCGGGTGGTGGACTTGAGAGTCTGCACCACGCCCGCCTGGCCGACCTGCCTTGGCCAAGTTCATGGCGGTTCCCCACTACGCCTACACCAAGATGAAGATGCCGAGTTCCAAGGGATTCGACCGTGGCCGCGACTATAAGAAGTCGTCCGCTGCTGGCCGAGAGCAATCGGCCGGCCGAGTCCCCGTGATCGCGTCGAGAAGCGGCTCCTTGACCGAGTCGTGGCGATGGCCGGAAAGCAGCCGAGATGTCGCCCACCCCAAGGAGTCGGAGGCGTAAGGATCATTCAAGCCGCCAAAGAGACCAAGAAGATACCCTTGACCCGGCACCTGAAAGGTACGTTGTCAGGCACGGGCCTTGATAAAGAAATAGGAAGGCGAGCTCATCGATTCCCTCCGTGAGAATCGCGACATCTTCGCATGGTCCCCAAAGACATGCCCAGTGTCCCGACGGAATTCGCCGAGCACAAGCTACACGTCAAAGCCAGATATGAACCCGTCAGCAGCCCTTACGCCGCCGCTGAAGAGAAAAGAAGAGTTGTTGGAGAAGAGATAGCCCGCCCGGCAGCGGCTTCATCATGGAAGTGTTTTTCCAGAGTGGTGGCAAACCCGGTTTTGGTAATCAAGAAGAACAAGCAATGGCGGATGTGTATCGACTACACAAGCCTCAACAAAGCCTGCCCAAAGGACCCGCTTGCTCGCCAAGAATTGATCAGTGATAGACTCCATACCGGATGCGAGCCGCTGAGTTTCCTAGACGCATATTCGTGGATACCACCAGATCAAGCCAACCCACGACAGACGGGCAAGACCACCTTCATCACGCCATTTGGAGCCTTCGCTGCGACAATGACGCTCGCTTGAGGAATGCCGACGCCACCTTTCAGCGTTGGATGCGTAGTGCCTCCTCAAGCAACTCGGCAGAACGCCCACGCCTATGTGGATGATGTGGTGGTGAAGACGGAGAAGGGGCGCTGCTGGGAGACCTCAAGGAGACCTTTGAGAATCAGCGCCGATTCCGCATCAAGCTCAACCTCGAGAAGTGCGTTTTGAGTACCACCCGCCAGCTCCTTGGCTTCCGGTCTCCGAACGCGCATAGAGTGCAACCCGTGAAGATCAAGGCCGAGAGAATGGAAGTACCCAGCCGACCGTTGATGTGCGGTTCACCGTCCGCCGGCGCTCATCAGCCGCTTTATCACCGGTGGGCGAAAGCTCGCCTTGTATCAATTGATGAAGAAGACCACCTTTTTGAGTGGAACCACAAGGCGGATGAAGCATTTCTCCAATCAAGAAGATGTTGACTACTCCCCTGCCGGGCGTGCTCGACTCTAAAGAGCCCATGCTCCTATACATTGCCGCCACCACCGAGTAGTCAAGACAATCATCGTAGTCGAGCGCAAGGAGGAAGGCAAGGTGCTCCCTGTCCGAGACCGTATATTACACGAGCGAGGTAATCGCGACCTCCAAGCGTAACTACCTCACTACCGTAAGATGTGCTACGGTGCATTTTGCCGCCAAAGTCAAGCCCTACTTTCAAGAGCATCCAATCACTATGGTTTGCACCGCCCACTCGCCGAGATCATTGAAGCCGAGACGCCCGCCGAGTGGCCAAATGGGCTATAGATCCGCTCCGTGATACCATCTACTACCAGCCCCGCACCACCATCAAGTCACAAAGCGCCGCCGATTTCGCCGACCGGCCGAGACTCCAAGATTCCTTGGCCAACAATACCGACTCCACCCATTGGCGGATGCATTTCGATGGCTCCAAGATGCGCGACCGCCCGGGAGCCTTGGCGTTGTCCTCACCTCCCTAAGGGCGACAAGCCTCAAGTATGTGCTGCAGATCCACTTCGCCCTCCAACAACGCCGCCAAATATGAGGTGCTCATTCATGGGCTCCACTTGCCAAAGAACTCGGCATTCGCCGGATCCCGCTATGGCGATCCGACTTGGTGGTTCAAAGAATCATCCGCGATCGACGCCAAAGATGCAAACATGGCGAGCTACCGCTTCGGTGCAAAGAACTCACGGATACTCGAGGTGCGAATTCCTTCACGTACAAGAAATGACAATGATCAAGCAGATGCCTTGGCACGAAGTCGGCTCCACTCGCCAGCGATACCTTCCGCGCATTACCCTTCAAAGCCTCCTCGCCGCCCATCAAGCCTTCACCAAAGTCATACTCCATCTTTGTGCCGGCTCCTCCAGAAGTAGTCGGATCCGACTCCAAAGCCCCAGCAGACAACCTCAAGAAAACCACAGTTGAAACCGCCCGGGACTCTGTAACCTGCCCGGATCGGCCAACTGCCCGGACTTCAGAGTTCGCCCGGGATCTGCGGCCACGGCCTGGGACTCCGAGCCTGCCCGAACCGCGCCAGCGCCCAGAGACTCATTAATCCAAAGAACGGCCGCAGACTCCAGCCCGCCGCCCCCAGCCCAGCCACCCTTGTCCAAGTCATGTGCTAGCAGCTGAAGAGATAGTAGCACCTTCATGGGCGCAGCCCATCCTCAAGTTTCTAGTGAACAGAGAGTTGCCGATGATGAGATCCTTGCTCGGCAAGTGCAGACCGAGCGGCAGATACACCATAGTCAACAGAGAGCTAGTCAGCGCAGGTCACTGGTGTCTACCAGCATGTGAGAATCGTAACAAGGCCAAGCAATTCTCGAGACATCCATCGTATGAAAAGGGCCACCATGCGGCTTCAAGGGCACTTCGCCGCCAAAGCCTTTCGCATGGTTTTTTTTGGCCGACCGCCCGAAGAAGCTAAAGAGCTAGTCCAAAATGCAAGGGTGCGATGTTCCGCCCAAGCCACTTCACCGGCTTCCACGCTGAAAACAATCCCCATCGCCTGCCCTTCGCAGCTTTGGGGCCCGGACATGGTAGGACTATTCAAGACGGCCCGAGGCGGCCTAACTCATCTGCTTGTCGCGGTGGACAAGTTCACCAAGTGGGTGCAAGCAAAGCCCATCAAGAAATTGAACGGGCCGACTGCAGTAACCTTCATCACCGACATAACGATGCGGTACGCCATACTGCACAGCATCATCACCGACAACGGCACAAACTTTGCCAAGGGCGCCTTGGCCCGTTTCTGCGCGAAGCAGGGCATCCAACTAGACTTAGCGTCCGTTGCCCATCCGCAGTCAAACGGCCAGGTGGAACAAGCCAATGGCCTCATCCTGTCCGGCATCAAGCCTCGACTGGTCGAACCACTCGAGCGTTCGGCCGGCTGTTGGGTCGAGGAGCTGCCAGCCGTTCTTTGGAGTCTGCGCACGACTCCAAACAAGTCAACCGGCTTCACGCCTTTCTTCCTCGCTCACGCGTCAAGCTGTCATCTCGACGGATATAGAGTTCGACTCTCCACGAGTCACCATGTACACCAAGAGGAAGTCAAGAAGCGCCAAGACGGCGCTGATCTGTTGGAAGAGGGCCGTTGTTGGCACTCAGCCGTCCAAAGATCTACCAGCAGAAGTTCACGCCGACATTACAACCGCACGCTGCCGAGATCATTCCAAGAGGGCGATTTGTGCTCCGCCGATTCAGAGAACAGCCGCCAAGACAAGTTTTCGCACCTTGGGAGGGTCCTTCATCATCGCAAGGTGCTAGGGAATGACACATACTATCCGATTGACGCCGAAGCCTCGAAGGCCAAGAAGGGACGACTCCGCAAAGAAACAGAGCACCTGGAACGCGAATCTTCTCCAAGATTTTACGCTTGATGCAGATGTATCGCGACTACCCCTTTGTATTAAAGTACTAAGACCTTAGGCCCCCCGAGACGAGCTCGGGGACTGCCTTTTTGTTATCTATATGATAAGAATTACGCTTCTGAATATGCTACTCTTTTTATCATACCATCTGGCACCGGGTCCGACTAGTCAGCCCGGGGACTTGCCGTCTTGCGCTATGAAACGCTTCCTGTAGCTGGACAAGTAATGTGTTGCGCTCAAGCCGTCTCCTGTCGAAAGCCGCAGTTCGCAGAGCGACTGCTGGTAGACAGAGAACAAGCAAGAACGAGCGCACACATGAAAAAATGGCTAAGGTCCTAAAAGCTTGCGCATAGCTCAAGCCGTCTACCAGCCTCCCTCCGCAGAGCCGACTCATGAGTAGTCGGCTTGCCGTCTTAGCTTTTATCAAAGACGACCGACTCTTGGATAGTCGGCCTATCGCTTTCTAGCCGGCTTGCTAAAGAAACTCTAAACGGCCAAGTACTTGCCTTCCCGAAGTAGCCAAGCACTTGACCTAGCGACAGTCTGCAGAGCGGCTGTCCAGCCGGCAAGGCGGCAACTAAGGGAAGGCGGCAAAGGAAAAGTCTAAGGAGCAATAAGCAAGGAAAGGCGAAATCGGATAAATATTTACATAAGCCCTTGGCGAATTTTCAATAGAAATTCAGATACACCTCGGGTGGAATTGTTCGAACCTAACAAGTCTTTCAAAAGATTACTAAAGACAGATAAACAGAGGCGGAAAAGAAGTCTAGGAGGCGACTCGGGCCGGAGGATCGGAGGTGACGGCGGTGTCGGTGCCGAGGCGATCGGTTGGGCGGTCTCAGCTTGAGTCGCCTCGTGGCGATCAGCTTTGTCTCCGCGCGCTCGTGGCTGGAGGCGTGATCGGCTGAGGCTGGCCGCTGCCTCCGCCTTCTGGCGCGCCCTCCTCGCCTCCGCCCTCCGCCGTCCTCCTCCTGAGTCGATCACCTCCGCCGAGTCTTTGTCATACCCGTCCATCTCAACCAGTCGACGGCATTTCCGCCTTGCCAGCCCTTCGCTGGCACGAAGACGTTGGTGTCCGTGTACTCGGCGATGGCTGCCGCGCTTTCCGACAAGGGCGCTTCCACGGCCTCCAGCCGCCCGGCTTCGACCGAATGCGCCGACGGTCCAGTCCAGCCCGGATACCACGCCTGATTTAACTCTGGGACCGGCGTGTTCGCCCGGCGGAGGAGCCCTTCCAAGCCTCAAGACGGCCGGGCGGCGATTTCCAGCCGGCCGGCGGTCCGACTGGTGGTCGCAGAGCCGCATGTCCGCCAGGCAAAGAACCGGCGGCGCACGACGCTGAAGCGCGCGGCGACCAGTTAGCCGGACGAAGACGGGCCCCAATGCTCAGGAGCTGCTCGTCGATGGTTTGGGGGGCATTGGCGGCGATCACCTCACCCTTCGCCCTTCGTGCCTCCCGAGCGGCCTCGATGGCCAGATGGACTGCCTGTGAATGACCAGGAAAGAAGTCTGCCAAGACAAAAAAGAAGAAAGTCGGAAAATCAGAAGTCGGCCTGACACATAGTCGGAAGCCCAAAGAAACGAAAGGGACTTACCATCAACGATGTCCTCAAGCTGGTGGTAGCCAGAGGTCAAGATCGCTTCCCTATCACCCAGCGGAGTGCTCGATCTCGAACTCGCCATGAGAGCGCCCTCGCGACTTGGCCTCGCCTCGCGCTTCGGAGCAGCTCCTCTACGCCGCCACCAGTGTCGCCAATAGGTCACGCTCTTGGCGAGCCTGCCAGACTCCTCCTTGGCACGCCGAGCAGGTTGGCCTCGCCCAGCTGCTCCTGAAGGGTGGCGTTGGCACCTGAAGAACGAAGAAGAGACAAGAAAGTCATCAATAAATTAGATCGCCGGGAGATCCGCCCGATCGCCAGCAGCCGCCCGAATCTCGGGACTACAGACCCAGAAAGTGCCCAGCACTTCAAGAAGGAAGAAAAGAGCTCACCCCGGCTTTCCACCAAGTCGGCGGTCCGCTTGTTCAGCTCCTCGACATTGCGGTTGAAGGCAGTGGCGCGGAGGTTATGATACTCCTACAAAAGCCGACAAAGGCAAAGTTAGTATTCAGAACTCGCCAGAGGGAGTTCTGAACCGCTACCAAAGAGCCGCCCGAACTCGGGCTACACCTGGGTGTGCTGCCGCCCCTACAGAGGAAGACAGAATCAAAAAGAAGAAGGAACGACTGACGGATGTCTCAGACGGCCAGATCGCCTCGGTGCAGACTTTGAGGGCGCTGCCATACAAGCAACCGCTCGACGCCCAGAGCGCTTGGTTCAGCGGCCCTGCCGCCTCCGCGAACCATCCGTGGGCGCAACACCGAGGCCTCGGCGTCCGTGACTTCGCCGAAAGTGGGCGCCGGGTCTCCCGAGCCTCGTGGCGCCGAGGTCGCCCTCTCAAGCCGGCGCGCGCGGCGCGGGCGATTTGCGTAATCCAGATTCGCCTCGTCCGCGATCGGGCGGATCCGACGGGCCCACCGGCTGTTTGCCGTGGCGGCCTCCCGTGACGGGCGCGGAGGCGCGCGAGGGTGTCCGGAGCTCAAGCCTTTTGCCGCCTCCACGAGAGGCTTCGTGCCGACCTCTCCGGTCTGCCCGCGGAACTCCGGAAATGGGCGGCGCCGACGACAACGGAGGGACGAGCATCGCCGATCGGCGACGCTGGCCTTCAAGACGCCGCCACAAGGCCCGCGGCTTCAGCGTCCTCCACTTTCTTCTAAGTGTTGGCGGCGCCTTCTCGCCTGCGCCTTCTTTCTAGGCGGTCGGCCTCCTCCTCGTCAGGCTTCTCCTTGCTGTTCCGCCCGTCGCCTCCGAAGGTTGGCGGCGGGATCGACCCACCGGTGTTGGCGGATGTCTCACCGACCCCATGATAGAGGGACGGCGACTCTCTCAAGGGAGAGGGGCGCTCTGGAGAAGAACCAAGGGAAAATCAAAGAAGACTCGGACAAGATCCAACAAAGAAAAATAAAGAGCGTAAAGACTTACGCGGAAACTAACGGCGGCCTTCTCACTTCCCTCCGAAAGCGGTTGGCCTTCGCGGCCGCCTCCTCCTGTTTGGTCACGGCGGCCGCCCCCTTGAACTTCTTCGGCTTGCTGCCGGGCGTGCTCGGCCCGGTGTGACGCCTCTTCGCGCAGCCTTGGCCGGATTGGCCGGCCCTCGGCTGGTGGCGTGGGATGACTTCCCCGTCGGCATCGTCTTCGGGCCAGTCGGCGAAGGTGGCGGAGGGCCTGAAGCCGCCGTCTGCCCCTTCCCCGCCGCCTTCGGCGTCGGCCTCCAACGCCGCCGCCCAAGTCGGGTCACAATGTTGCTCTCGCGCGTCCGTGACGTAGTCGCGGCTTGTCTCGTGAGCCGCCGCGGGCTCCATGAGGGGGTTTTGCCCAGAAGAAACCAACAAAAATTAGAAGCCGGAGTCGGCCGCAAAGAAGACCAAACTACAGAAAGATGCGACTTACCACTGGAGGGGGATTGTCGTGCGAGTACGGCTCGCCGAATCCGCTGCCCTCCTCGTGAACTCAAGAAGGCGCGATGTGGTTCACTGTTCGCCACCTCCTGCGGGCATCTCATTGGTGCACATACGACTGGGGTCGGGCGGCCGCCATCCGACAGATTAGGTGAGGCCGGCCTTGAAGCGGAGGACTCGGGCGCGCCACGGCGGCTGGTGGTCGGATCCGACGAGGCCCTCCGATCGAAGAATACTGGAGCCGCTGCACGGCGGCTCCAGAGGGAGTCACGACGGCCCGATGAGACCACCGGGGAGCCTCCCAGCTAGGGGGGGGCTGAAGGGCGGCAGGTTGACCCAGTCGCCGTCGGTGGAGAGGTTCTTCACGTAGAAGTAGGAGCGCTGCCACATCTTCACCGACTTTATCAGCGAGATGGGAGGAAAGGGGTTGTCGGCCGTTGAGCGCCGCACCGCGATGTAGGCGCCGCACTGAACCGGCGTGCCGGCGGCTTGCGTTCCAAGCTTCGAAGAGAAGAATTCTCCCCACAACTCGAGGGTGGGGAGAACGCCAAGGAAGCCTTCGCACAGAGTGGCGAAGGCGGAGAGCAACACCACCGCATTTGGAGTAAGGTGGTGCGGTTGAAGGTTGTGGAACTCCAGGAACAAGTAGAAGAAACTGTTCGCCGGCAGCCCTAGCCCGTGCATGAGGTGCGAGCGAAAGATGACCCGCTCGCCCTCCTCCGGCGCGGGCTGGGTCTCTCCCGTCGGCGCGGGACGGGCACGCACGAGGTCCGCGCTGGGGAGACGGCGGGTCCGGCGGAGGAACTCGATATGCTCCGCCTCCACATCCGAATCTGCCCCACACGCCGGAGGCAGGGCAGGGCCCGGGCGGAGGAAGAACTCATCGCTGTGGTGTGAGGTGCCTTGCTCATGGGGAGGAAGAAGAGAAGGCAGAGAGCAGGGGAGAGGATGCGCTGCGGCCGCCCGCGCCTCCTCGCTTATTTATAGCCCTATGGGCCGAGGAGCCGAGGGGCGGGCGCGATTAATCGCACACGGCCCCATGCCGCCTTCACGATTTACCCCACGGTTACCGCGCGCAAGAACGACGCAGGAAGCCAACCATTCGCGACCGCAGCGGATCCGCTCGGATGCCGAGGCGCTGCGTCGCAGGGCCCCGCCGACGGCCCATCCCGTCAAGCTGCGGTGAGCAGACTATCCTCCCCACGGGCGCCACGATAGGGACCGCCGACGGCAGCAGGGAAGCGATCCACACGCCACCGACGGCCGCCACGACTTACCAACAAATGACCTCGTTGAACAAATCCGACTTCAAGCCGAGTCGGCCAAAGAGGACAACGGCCAATCTTAGAGTCTCATACGAAGTTTGAATTGTTGAAGCCCCACGAGGCGGCGCTCGCAGGGCTTCACCAGCTTCGGGACTACTCGTGAGTAATGGGCCACGGTAGGCTGACCCGGGACCCTAGATCTTTCAATACATCGGGCAGGCGCGCCTCGCCGAAGTCCACTGGCGATCTCCGGAGAAGCCGAATCCCCGACGACGAGTCCAAGGCAAGCCAACTCCAAGCTGGCGACCTCCAGAGAGGCCGACTATGGGAGTCGGCCCATGACACTTCATGAAGCCCAATGTGAGCATAACACGACGCGGCCGCCCCTCCCGCCACGAGGGACTAGCATGGCTGCAGCTGAGCCGTCAGACGCCGAAGTTCTCCTGGCGAGGCGCGACATCGCTGCCATGCTCGCTCGACCTCGCCATACGCACGACACACCGTGCCCACGACGCCGGCTCAGAGTGGCTCGAAGATCAAGGGGCCGCCTGCTGGTGGGTGGATCAAGGCGCCAGAGCGCCAAGACGGTTCTCAGGAGTCGGCCTCCCGAGTCGGCCATCTCCTCCGTGGCCCCACAAGCCATTAATCGATTGATGGGGAATGGTGACAGTGATCGCCTCGATAGACGGCGGCATCATGGTTATGACCCGACGACCAAGCCCACACTGTGGGGTGCTGTGACAAAGGTTTGCCTGCTTCGGACCCATCGGCCTGGCGGGCCCCTGGCCAAGGAAGAACGGTGGTGTGAGAGACAGACGACCAGCCGCACTCCAATGGATTACATTGTATCCCGGGGGTAGGCCTATATAAACCCCCGACACCCATGCAAAGGGTTCGACCTTGATAGAGTTAGACCAGATAGCCTAGGAGGAGAGAACTAGCCTCGCCTTTCTCCCGCCTCCCGATACAGCCCAGAGCACCATTGTAGTCACCTTGTTTTAGTGACCATGCGGAGACCCCGCAGAGCAGCAGAGGGGTGTTATCTCCTCGAGAGCCCCAAGCCGGGTAAGATTCTCCCATGGGCATGTCTACACCTTATCCTGCTTTCTGTGCACCGCGACGTTCTACTCGCCCCCACCATGATAAGCCATCCTTTGGCATATGTCGCACCCAACCCCTGACACATAGGTTAGTGTTCGAACCCGTCGTCTGTTCCAGCCCTTTCTCCCTTCGCGCATGCTAGTTAGCTTCTCGCAGGCCTGGGACAGTCCCATCCCTTGATCTGCTTTCCATAGTTCTCTGGTGAAAACCCTAAGCTGTGGAAGACCTTGTGTGAGCAGCATTTTGCCATGTTCGCAATTCACACTTCCTTCTGGGTTCCCATGGCTGCGTTAAATTTCACCGGCTCCGCATCTGTTTGGTTACAGTCCATCCAACGAAAGCTATCTGAATATGAATGGGGATCGTTTACAGCCTTGCTCTATACTCGATTTGGGCGTGATCGCCACCAACTTTTAATTCGACAATTCTATACCATTCGGCAAACCTCTTCAGTGTCTGATTATATAAAGTGTTTTGAATTGATTATCAATCATCTTGCTTCATACTCTGACACAATTCATCCTTCTTACTATTTGACTCATTTTGTCGAGGGATTCCGTGCCGACATTCGAGCTATGGTGCTGATTCAGCGGCCGGCTGATCTGGATACAACGTGCTCGCTCGCTCTGCTCCAAGAGGAGGTGGCCGAGAGTGTGCATCAGTCGCGTTCTCCACCACCAATTCAACGCATGGCTGACGCCACTCTTCGGCCAGGGGTTCCTCTGCCCCTACCTCCTCCACCAGCAATAGCAGCTACACTTCCGGCTCCTAATGCAGCAGTGGACCGCCATGGCATCGACGCCACATGCGTCGACAGTTCCAAGGTCAAGGCTCTGCGGGAGTACCATCGCGCTCGAGGGTTGTGTTTCAAGTGTGGCGAGCGGTGGGGGAATGACCACACTTGCCCCACCACTGTCCAATTGCACGTCGTGGAAGAACTGCTAGAGCTATTTGGCATTGATGCAGTGTCTGACGCAGAGCAACAACAAGCGACAGAACCAGAGTGCGATACAATGATGGCCATTTCTCGTCAAGCTCTCACATGGGGAGTTTCACCTAAAGCTTTCCAACTGCATGCTTGCATCCAAGGCCGGGAGATTCTTATGCTAGTTGATTCAGGGAGTTCTACCTCTTTTGTGGATGAACGATTGGCCGCACAGCTTACTGGTGTCGTGGCTTTGCAAACACCAGGGCGTGTCCGAGTGGCAGGTGGTGGTGAACTACTATGTTCTTCAGTTATTCCTCACTGCAGTTGGTTTTCCCAGGGTCATGAATTCACAACTGATATGAAAGTGTTACCTCTTGGCACTTATGATGCAATCTTGGGCATGGATTGGGTGGAGGATAATAGCCCAATGACTGTGGACTGGCGAGCTAAACAGATTGAGCTGAGTGTGAATGGAAATATAGTGTGTCTATCTGGTCATCCATCTACTACCACTTGCTCTGTGATCAACAACGCACAACTTCACAGCTTGTGTCGCCAAGGGGCCATCTCACACATGGTGCAATTACATCACGTGGAGTTGTCGGATAGGAACAAGAAACAATTCCTCCTTCAGTCAAAGAGGTGCACTACAAAAAAAAGACACATCCCTGACATTTTGGGCCGAACGAATTTTTTGTCATACATATGACACTTCTATGACGATAATTGTGACAAAACCCGGTATCATCATAGATGTGGTGGGCTCCTACTTCTATGACAAAAAATCATGACAGAAATGGGCTTTTCGTCCTGGGCGGGCCGGAGACGCAGCTGCATGACATTCTTTGGGTCGTCCATGACGGAAAAAACCGTGGTAGAAGCGAGGGCGGGAAAATTTCGGGAGTTGCCGTTGGTGGGAGGTCGGGGCGAGCGATGCGCTGCTTTCTCAGACGACACTGCTGCACGTGTGTAGGCGTTGGCTCTAATCGCCGAGCGAGGCGTTGGCTCTAATTGAACCCGAGCGACAGCACCGCAGGCTACGCGTACATCGAACCCGAGCGATCGATCGATGGTCGTTAATCGAACTCGATGGAGCGATTCTTCACTACTGCCGCTAATCAAACCGATCGATGCCGCCTGATGAATAAAGGAGCGCTATGGGGGTTGATGAACAAGGAGCGGCGCGGTTTCTCCGGATGAACAGAACCCGTGGTGGAGGGCTGGATGAACAGAGACGATGGAGGGTGGCCGTGGAGGGTGGTTGAACAGACCCGTGGCGGAGGGCCGGATGAACAAGAGACGGTGGAGGGGTGCCCGTGGAGGGGTGGTTGAACAAGAGCGTGGAGTAGCGGCGTGGTGGAGGCTGGATGAACAGAGCCCGTGGAGGCCGGAGGAGGTCGACGGTAGTCTGTGGAGGCCGGACGAGGTCGACGGTGGAGATGAACAGTATCCGTGGAGTCCCGCTTATGCGGCACGCCACACCTCTCCCTCCCGCTTCACCGCCGCGCCCATCACAAGTCCGCTTAAATCCGCTTTTGCGGACGCCACACCTCTCCCGATCAACAGACCCCCATTTCGATGTGAAGGCCCAACACAAGTCCGCTTAAATCTGCTGGCAGCAGACGCCACCCTCCCAATCAACAGACTCCGCTTTTACCGTAGGAGGTCCGCTTCCTTTGTTTTGCGCAGACGCCAGCCCTCCCGATCATCAGACCTCGTTAACGCGTGGGCCGTCGAACACAAGGCCGCTTCTCCGCTGTAGGCGGTACACCAGGCCTCGCTTCCATCGCTTTGTCCGCCCAAGCCTCCCGATGAACACGACCACGCATTCCGCCGACCCGGCCGGTTGGCTCCCCATGAACACGACGACGATGGTGTTTCCCGTTCGACCAGCCATGCACGTGATGCACGAGTAGGCGTTAGAGACCTGCCCGTATGTATGTATGTGGTCAGATTTTTTTCTTGCACCGCCGCGGCACGACGCGTACATGCTACGGCGCGCTTACTTACTACTTACACACACGCCTCTACTACGACACGCGCGCGCCTCTACATCGACCAAAGATATATGTACGCATGTTTGCGTACCGCACGACAACGCCACGCACGCTTCGACCGTGGGTCCCGACCGTCAGGCAGTTCCTTGCGGCGAAGATGTAGCCGTGGGTCCTAGCGCCGTGGGGCGAATCGCTTTTTTCCTAACGCACTTCCTTATGTATAAGATGTAGCTGGTGGGTCCCAAAGCAGAAGGGGGGCGAATCATTTTTTTGCCCGACGCACTTCTCTTGCGTATGAACGCGTAGCCGGTGGGTCCCAGCAATGTGGGGAAACATTTTTTCACGAAATATGGTGGCCCGTCTGGTGGGTCCCCGCTATCGTGGAGGAATAATTATTTTGCGTGTAATAAGGAGGCACTTCCTTGCCAGCGTCCGTGGACCCAAATTGCCGGCCTCTCCACGTGACAGTCCACGTCCGGCGGAAGCCGCTCCTTGACCATATTGACCACGCCACGAGAGCACCAGAGCGGTGGATGACGGCGAGGCCTAGGAAGGGGACGACGCGGAGCCGGGAAGACGCGACAAAGGGATGCCCACGCCAGAGGAGTACGAGGGTTCACCGTTCGCCAGGTGTGAGGCTGCCGCCGCCGCAGCCCGCCGGTGGGAGTAGTAGGGGGCGGTGGAGGCCTCCGCCGCGATCGTGAGCCGCCACGGGAGGCAGGATCACGAGGCACGACCGGCGCCGGTTTGGGCGGCCGGAGCAAGAAGACCAGAGGTTGAAGAAGCACTACGACCGCTGGATGGACATCGACGCGATCACCGGAGCTAGAATCGTGGATATTGACTAAGTTGACAAAGCCCTCCGTCCCGCCAACTTAGTAGGCCCACAAGTCACCCGCCACTATACTAGGTCCCACCAATGTGGGGAGTATTCATTTTTTGTGCGTAATAAGGAGGCACTTCCATGCGTGCGAAGATATAGCTGGTGGGTCCGGGAGCTGTGGCCGTGTAATACATTTTTTGCGAAATATCGAGGCCCTTTCGTGGGTCCCTGGCGTCGTGGATTTAATCATTATTTTGCGCGTAATAAGGAGGCATTTCCTTGCGTGCGTCCGTGGACCCAGTACTAGCCGGCCTCCACGCATAGTCCACTTCAGATGCATGTCGGTTGCCGACTGATATCGACCAGGCCGCGCCGAGAGCACCTGTGGCGGTGGGACGGCAGAGCCTAGGAAGGGAATGACACGAAGGGAAGACTCCAGCTTATTTCCCACGCGAGGGGAGTACGACCAACGAGGGTTTGCTGGTTCATCCGCCGTCACTGGAGAATAACAACAGTGTGGGTGAGTAGAGGATGGCTAGGCAGCGATGGGAGTACTGTGGGCGGTGAGGCTGCACAAAGACAAACCGGATCATGGGAGGAGGAGCAGCAGTCCCGCCGGCTCTTGTTTGAGCGGCTGGAGCAGGAAGAGCAGAGATTGAAGAAGCACGACGGCCGTTGGATGGACATCCAACCGTCACTGCTTGTGCATCAACCTTTTTTTTAGGAAAGCCTCAAATCTGTGGAAAACAACATACAACCCATCTACCATTATTTCTAATAATTTACAGCCCATTTGCCAATTCTTAAGGTTTTTTTGGAGCCCATATTCTTTTTGTTAGCATTACAACCCATATTGTGGCCACGGTTAAAAAATTATATGAAATTTTGCATATTTCAAAAGGTCCGAACTGTTTTTAATCCCGAAATTTCGACTCACATTCAAACTGATTTTAAAAATAAATGTATATCAATATAAAATCCAACAAATTCTCCACGCATAAAAATTAATGTAATATAAAATCTTGAAATGAAAAAAAAATTGAAACTAATTGCCGGTTTGATGTGTTTTAAAAATGTACAACCCATTTCTCATTACTGATGGGCCATTTTCTCGGCCAGCCGAATGAAAAGCTCTCCTCGTCTTGAAAGATTTGCAGCCCAACAGCCCGATAAAGCGACTTAATTGGCAAATCACAAAAACTCCGGGTCAGGGCCGTGGACCCAATCATCACCTCTCCACATACAAAGATTTTCTTGATGGAAGTCGCTCCTCGACCACATTGACTCGGCCCGACGGAGAGCACCACCGGCGGACGCACGATGAAGCCTAGGAAGGGATGACATGGAGCCGAGGAAGACGCGGCAAGGAAGCCCGCGCGGGAGAGGAGTACGAGGGTTCACCGGGTTCGGCCATGTGAGGTTGCCGCCGCCGCAGGCCCGGCCAGCGGGAATAGTAGGGCGGAGGCCTCATGGCCTGGCAACAACCACGGGAGGCGGGAGCATGCGGCACGACCGGTCTTTGCTTTGGGCGGCCGGAGCAAGAAGACCAGAGGTTGAAGAAGCACTACAGCCGTTGGATGGACATCGTACGGTCACTGGAGCTAGAATCGTTCATATTGACTAAGTTGACATAGCCCTTTGGCCCCATCAACTTAGTAGGCCCACAAGACAGTCTCCCACCAAGGTGGGTCCCAGCTAGCCGGGGGAGTATTCATTTTTTTGTGTGTAATAAGGAGGCACTTCCGGTGGGTCCGAGCCGACAATGGGGAACGTTTTTTCGAATACGGTGGCCCATCCGTGGGTCCCAATGATCGGGGAAATGATTTATTTTGCAAAATCTCGGTGGCCCGTCCGTGGGTCCCGCTATCGTGTGGAGGAATAATTATTTTCAGCGTAATAAGGAGGCACTTCCTTGCGGCTCGCCAGGACCCACTGTCGGCCTCTCCATGTACAAGACTTTTTGATGGAAGCCGGTCATTGACCACATTGACCATGCCGCTCTGAGAGCACCACGGCGGTGGACGATGGCGAGGCCTAGGAAGGGGACGGCGCGGAGCTGGGCCACGGGAGGCAGGAGCAGGCGGTAGCACAGCCGGCCACGGGAGACAGGAGCAGGCGGCACGACCGGCGCTACTTTGGGCGGCTGGAGCAAGAAGACCAGAGGTTGAAGAAGCCGTATGGCCGTTGGATGGAATCATACGGTCACTGGAGTATTGACTAAGTTGACAAAGCCCTCCATCCCCGTCAACTTAGTAGGCCCACAAGTCAGCCCAACAATATGGTGGGTCCCAGCTAGCGAGGGGGTATTCATTTTTGGGCGTAATAAGGAGGCACTTCCTGCTGCGAAGATATAGCCGGTGGGTCCGACTGTCGTCGGGGAATTTTTTCCGCTGAATACATAGGCCCTTCTGTGGGTCCTAGCTCATCGGTGGAGGAATCATTATTTTGGCGCGTAATAAGGAGGCATTTCCTTGCGTGCGGCCGTGGACCCAATCTGTCGACCTCTCCACGACAGATCCACTTCCGATGGATGTCGTTCATTGACCATGTTGACCAGGTCGCGCCGAGAGCACCAGGCGGTGGACGACGGCGGCCTAGGAAGGAACGACACGGAGCCGTGGAATACTGGCAGCTTGTTTCCCCGCGCGAGGAGTACGAGGGCTAGGCCAATGATGGGAGTACGGTCGGGGTCGTGAGGCTCGCGACAAAGATAGCCGGGCCATGGAGGAGGAGAGCAGCAGTCCCCGACACTTGTTTGAGCGGCCGGAGCATGAAGAGCAGAGATTGAAGAAGCATGACAGCCGTTAGATGGATATCCAACGATCACCGCTCGTCGTGTCGACTAAGTTGACGGGTGGTATGTGCGGCCAACCTTTTTTATGAAAGCATACGCGTCAACCTGTAGTAGGCGCCGCGCACAAGTTAGCCTCAAATCTGTGGAAAATAGCATACAACCCATCTGCCATTATTTCTAATAATGTACAACCCATTTGCTAATTCTTAAGATTTTTTTTGGAGCCCATCTTCTTTTCGTTAGCATTACACCCCATATTGTGGCCATGGTTAAAAAGTATACGAAATTTTGCATATTTCAAAAGGTCAACTGTTTTTAATCCGTAAATATCGATTCACATTCAAACTATTTTGAAAAATAATTTATATAAATATAAAATCAAAATAATTGTCCACGCATAAAAATCAATGGAATTTAAGATCTTGTAATGAAAAAAATGAAACTAATTCTTGGTTTGATGTATTTTAAAAATGTACAGGCCATTTATGGGCAAACCGAATGAAACTCTCCTTGTCTTGAAACATTTGCAGCCCAGCAGGACCGATAAAGCAAGTAGGCCTTGTTTGGGTATTTCTTTTAAAAAAATAGAACTGGGCTAGCCATTTTCAGCAAGAAAAAAAATAACTGGGCTCATGATGTGGTAAACATAAATAAAACCCTGGCTAGACGGGCCACAGCCCCCGCACAGCCTCGTTGTTACCCTGATCCGTCGCTAAAACTAGTATAAATAACAATTGCTTGTTCCTCATTGTCTAAAAAAACTGCTTGTTCCTCAAAAAAAACTGCGCGACTTGCTGGGTTCCTGGTGTCAGCCGCTCGTAGTGTAATTCTCTTGTTTATTGACTACGTTGACGATGGCGTGAGCCCCAGATGTCCAACCATTAGGAGGAACCATATTTTTGGGCTTGTACTATAGAGGCACTTGCTTGCGTGCATCGCCATGACGCTGTGGGTCCTCATCGTCATCCTCTCCACGCACAAATATCTCCTTGTTCCTCTCGGTTGTCGACGACGCGACAACGCAAGAGGGCTTACGCATCAAGACACCTGCGAAGCGAACCAAGGCCGCAAGGCGGAGGACGATTTAACCAGGCCTCTGGCCGGAACGAACAGGAGACGCTGAAGATGCGCCGTCCAACAGCAGCGGGGAGTACGAGGTTGATCGTGTGGGTGGTGGGGCTAGTCACTTGGCTTCAGAATGCACAAGGAGCTCAAGCAGCCGGCGTGAGTGATGTTATTTCCTTGGTTGTGATTTGTTACAATATTTCACTCTAAATTAAATGAATGGCAAGCCATTTGCCTTGTTTCAAAGAAAATATGACAAATACAAATGAGTTGAAAAGGGCAGAACATCTAACTCCAGCTTACAAACTGCATAAAAGCACGAGGGTTGATTGTTCATCGGGTTTACAAAAACCCAGATTGAAAAGGGCAACAACATCTAACTCAAAGACTGCTTTTTGGCAGTCACAAATAAATGGATAGGTCAGTCCATAGAATGAACATCCCGGATCGTAAAATTTTTCCGGATTATGACCACAATATGTTGTAAATAGAAGCCCGCACGCTCGTAAGCTCTTTTGCCCACCAAACTCCTTTTTTGCTCTTCAACATACCCATCCGTCAAAACCATGCCGATGATAAACTTAAGCCCGATGGACAATAGTAACCTCAAGATTCAAAGCAGGAAGAATGTGACAAATCTTGTGTTTGCACGGTTGGCTACATATCGCTCTAGCGTTATTGTCTTCAATCGAATCTCATGAGAAGTGAGAAAATCCCGATGCTTATGAATCCACCGATTGGTTATAACTTTCTTACCCCTTCCGCCGCCTAAATAGACATGAAAATTGAAAACAATTAAGGTCTAAAAGAAGAGTGTCGAAGAGCAACAACCTGAACGGTTAATTCTAGTACACTATATGCGGCTTCCAATGTGCGTGAAATTATCACCTTTATATACAACTTCTCCGCATATGGAAAGCATTGCAGCAAGCCAATAATCTTGTTCAGATCAAAACTATTCATTTGGATATATAAGATCTTGACAGAATCCAACACCATTGATAGGCCATCAATGGAGAAACTCTTCATTGAGCATAGAACATAATATTAGTACAAAATCTGTACTCCAAGATGATATATAAATTATGCGCAGAAATTTAAAATGCAGCATATGGTTACAAGTGTAGAGATAATATAAAGTACCTGAAGAACTGTGGAGCCAAACACCATATTGAAATGAGCACGGAGATCATGTATTACACCCAAGGTCTCCAGTTTAGGCGCAGAGAGGACGGTTATTTGCAACGGTGAATAACTAGAATCAAGGATCAACCTTTGAAGTGAAGGGCATCTTGATGATGAGCTGCCTTCCGTCAAAAGAAATTCCAATTCTTACAAGGTTAGGCGACTTTATTTGGAGACAACCGATTCTAACTGTGAAAACAAGCACCAAGCACTCCAGCGCAGGGCAACTAGAGTGGATGATGCTGTGTAATGAGGCCTCCGATATACGAACCCGCACAAGTGAAAGTTTCTTGAGAAATGGGAGTCGAAGGTTTAGTACCAGATTGTCTGGAAGGTAGCACAGCGCAAAGGTGGCGGTGTGGAGAGAGGAGGAAAACCGCGAGATGGACATCGGTGCTGAGGGCACAAGTTCATGGCGTTCTGTATGTGGTATGTGATTTCCAGGGGAATAGTAGAACTCAAGCAGCTGTAGTTCTGTGAATTCAGGGGATTTCAGCGGCGTCCACTGTGCTGGGCATGGTATGCTTGCTTAGGTAGCATGACTGGATGCAGAGGCTTTGAACGGAGCCCTGGTGGGAGGATATGATGGCTCTGGGGATTTCAAAATCATTCAAGCGAGATAGCTGACGACAGTCGAGATTAAGGGACACGGCGTGCCATAGAGGGCGCCACCGAATTGAGAGGACTTGGGTGTGGCAGCAATCCTTGGTGGGGAGAAGCGAGATGATCTCCCCAAGGACGACGTCCGAGAGATCGCTGATGCGGTCCACCCGAGATTCTACGGGTTCCTCGATCCGTGGGGCGGGTCGCCGCTTCTCCCCTAGTCGCCGGTGCGGATCTACAACGGCGCCATACTGGCGCGAGCCTCATCTTCTTAGCGATGGGGTCACCGACTCCATTTTCTCGAGGCGTCAAGTCAGCTCATGGATTTGAGTAGAGTAATGAATGACGAGCCTAGTTGTAGTGCGAGCGAAGAAGAAGGGGAACTATTGGTTTTCTGTAGGAGTGAGGAAGAAGCGGAGCTGGGGTTTTCTGTAGGAATGAGCTGGCGTGAGGTGGGTGGGAGAGAGGAGGAAGAAGAGCACCCATGTTTTTGTGGGGAGAGGGGGTGTCTTTGGGTGTGGGTAGCGCCTTTTGAATTGATTTTACTATTTACTAGTGTGGATTGGCTGTTTTGTCTTGGGCCCAGAGAAACAATTACTACTAGTACAAAGGAGACACTCTACAGCCTACCCGAAAAACAATTACTACTAGTACAAGGAGACACTCTACCGCTTACGCTCCTCCTAGGTCATTGAAACGCTCCCTCATCAATGTCGTTATACTTTTGTTCATCGACATGTGGGCCATGTAGCCAAGGCCCAAATGCCATCCACCAAATTAGCAGTAGTATGCAAAGGAGAGTCACCCCGTCGAGCGCGGTAGTAACGAGCCGTCAGATCACAAAACCCCACCTCCCAGCGATTAAGTTTGACGGACGAAGCAACCATCATTTCACTCCTCGCTGAATCCCTTCTCCTCACCGCCTTCAAGAAAGGCAACACTCAGATCTCGCCATCGTTCTTCTCTCCCAACGAAGGGAAGGTAAGCGGATCCGTGATGTTGGTATATTTTCGCTCAGAGAAAAAAAGAACTTTTGCAAAGCAAAGAACCGATCCTCACTCTCTTTTTGTTTCATTGTCATTGCGATTGTGTTTTCCTTTCAAAGGGTCTCCTAGTATTCGCTCGGTTTCATGATGGACCAAGGAGAACCAGGCAAAGATCTGCCGATATTGGAGCAGACGCGGAGGCTGATCCCCACGAGACAGAGAGCTCCAAGAAGATGGAGGCAACCACCGAGCCGACCCCCAGATACGCCACGCCACTACTTGAGATGGTCAACGCCCGCTTGAGGTTACAACCTCGTGGCACCGCAGAGCAGTTTTCCCCTTCGAGGATGTGTCCCCCTCGCTGAGCCGCCCAAGGTGATTTCCTTCTTGCCAATCTCGATTGTGGTTTTTCATCTAAGTATGTGGTGATTAATAATGCAAAATTTTATTAGCTTCGATGCCATGCTATACATAGTGGTTTAAATAACTTGTGGTTCTTATAACGAAAAGTAATTCAGAATTTGTTTCATTTCAATTAGAGCCCGATGCGCATAAGGATTGTGTGGTTGTGCATGTCACTCGCTATGAGGTGGATCGACCTGAATATACGACCGGAAAACAGAGTTCTTAGGCTGTTGGATCTTGGAAGCCATTTGCATGTTATACCAATGAAGAGTTGTATTCCAGCCTCACCGCTGTCGCGTGTTGTCCAGGGTGTATCAAGCACAAGAAGTTCAAAGCTACTCCTTCGCTTGTGAGGCATACTGTTCTTGTCAAGCTTACGCAGAAGATGACGGGCATGCCTCCACAAACAAGTTTATCGCTGGCAAGGCCACAAGGTTGTCTTCATGAAGGTTCACAGATTGAGCCGCCGGGACGCCCTCGATGATGTTCATGGCAAGGTCCGCCTTGTGTCCAGCCCAAATTAGATCGAGGCATGAAATAGTTGCCCCAGCTAGTGTTTAATAGTAGTTTGGATTGTGTCTAATTATCCTAACCTTGCTCATATCGACCCCTCTCCGGGCTAGTGCTCGCTTGAACTGGCTATGGGAACCGCTACTACTTTTGTGTGCTCGTGAATCATGTGAGAACCATCGTAATTGTTGCCAAACAGATGCGCCCTCACTAGTTTTTTCATGAATATGGCATGGTAAGACATAAGTTGTCACGGTTTATCATACGAGCAATGTGTGTTTTGATGAAACAGAGCACTGCTCGAGAACCGTGCACCGACGTATACATAAGTACTTGTAAACACTATTGGTGCTACCCCACTTGTAAGTTGTGCAAAACACATCACATTGGCTCAGCTCGCTTCAACACTAGGCTATCGACCAGCTAACAATCAACAACCTGTCTCTCGACATATAAGCAACTACTATGTATCTTGTTACAAAGGGTTCATGCGCTTAATTGAGGCCACAATGTAATAAATTCCAAACGCTCACATGCTAGTCCAGCGCTCATGTGGAACACTCACAATTAAACTCGTCTTCATAAAAATCTTGAAAAGCATAAGTTAAGCAATTTTATACATCTCAATGATTCATAGAACATAACAAACATATACTAGTTCACAACAAAAGACAAAGTTGTGAGAAGGTTTACAAATCAGAAAAAAAAGCAAGGCTTCTTCTCGAGCAAAGGGCCTCCTCAAAGAGCTTAAATTTCTGGAGTTCACTCGGTTTTTCTTGTTGCCACCATCCGTGGTTAGGTTCTCTCATTCCGTAATAACCAATTATAATTGTGGTCTCACCGAATGCTGAACTGAACCATGCAATTATCTCGACCAGCTGAAATGCTTGTGCATTCCACTAAATTTAAGCACCGCTATTTGCAGAAATAAGCACCACAATGCCTCTTGTCCGCACTTGTCCAAAAACCGCCGCGGCAGCCGCAAGCCAGCTAGTCCTCGGTCCATGGATGAACTGGTAGAAAGTGCATTCCGGACTAGGATGCGCTTGTTTTCGCCGTTCTCAAGATCTGCAATCGTGAAGTAAACGTCTTTAATCAACTTCTTTTAGATTATGCTGGTCATTCTTCCTTAGTTACTACCAATGTAGGGATACCTTGAAGACGGGAGGTTAGACGACGACAACAAGGGATAGCCATCTCATTTTGCGCAGTTGTACTAAAACTGAGGTGTGTGCTTTTGATTGCGCGGATAGAAACTATACAGAGACATACATCCCAAAATGATATGGAGACAGACATCCCTGTTTGCACAAATACGAAATATGGTTATTTAAACAGTGACACATATTACTACTTTCCCCCGTTTCCTCTTAGAACCAAGTCCTACATTCATGCTACAGCTTTCCCACTTTCTTCCATGTTTGAACCAACGCTTTGATTTCACTGTATGAACTAGCTTTACTTCTAATAATAGTAGAAGTCTAGGTGTCTTTGTAACAGCGACGGAAGTAGAAAAGGATCCACACGAAGGGGGAAGAGTTGGGGTAGTAGAGCAAGGCAGGTTTCGAAGGAATATATACCTGAGGGTCATCGGCATGTGGCAAAGACGGCGTCGGGAGGCCGCATCTTGGCCACAATACCGCAGGGAGGAAGAAGGGGTCGGAGGCAGCCTTTGGTCTCCTCCCTCGCTGCCGACGACGGCGTGAACGATGCACCTACACCCCCTGCCCCGGTCGAGGTTGTCCGGCCGGATTTGTGACCAGCCGTGAGCTAAGAGAGAGAGTGTGGCCACCTATGTCTTGCTTAGATCTGGAGAGCATGAGAGAGTGAACGAGAGGAACCCTAGTAAAGCAAGCGCTAAGGCTCCTGCTTTTATATATAGTGGAGTGATTTTGTTGTACCGCTTCAAAAAAATGCGCTCCACGTACCCATGAGTGGGTGTGAGAGAACTAGTGCGCGTGCGTGCACCGCTTCTCTTCGAGAGTACAATATATACTATGCCCAAAGAACGCTCACCGCAAGAGTAATAGTATAAGTGTGTGATGTGAGCTAAAATAAAATGTGCGTGCTGCCTTTTGTTTTTAGAAGTTCGAGGGTAGGGTGTGAAGAGCACATATGTGCGTGACGCCTACCTACGATAGAGGATGGGTGCGACGTATGAGTCTCGCGAGAGGACTCGGAGAGTCGTGACTCGTGAGGGTGCGTGCGTGAGAGAGAGGGGGCACGATCAATGCAATGCATGTGTCCGTAAATCATTATCCGACAAACGTCACCACAAGCCTTTTCCTCGATTTAACGCCAGAAGAACCGTTAGATCGGCATCCGACAATGTCGCTTTTGCCATGTCATTTAACGTAACAACCACTCCTCCTACACACAAATCTTCCACGTGAGTGTTAGCAACTGCCGATGCTCCTCCGCTCCAAATGCAAAGGCATATAGCTTTATTGAAAATTAGAACCTCGCAAACTTTTACCGATTTTTCGTGTACCAAATTGCACATGTAGAATACCTCTCAGATATATCATTTCATTCATCTTCGATAGGTAACTATAAAGATGGGTGAGGAGTCTACAAAGAAAGACCATCGTATCACCCGCAGCAATTTCAACCATCCTTTAGTGTCGAGGAATATCATAGGAACTCTATATGATATGATTTTTATAGGATTTTTTTCCTTTAGAGCCAATTGGTTCATAGGAATAGATTCATATACTCTACATTTCAAAGGAAATAAACATGATATCATTTCTATAGCTTTAGAGCCACTTGGTTCATATGAATGGATTCCTATACTCCCTTAATTTCAAAGGAAAATAAACATTAGCGTATATTCAATAGAAAAGTTCCTATGATATGAACCAAATTACATCTCTTTACTAATCCTCCTCATAGGAATTGAGATACATGTCATCTCTAGATTCAATAGAAAAGTTCCTATGATGTGAACCAAATGACATCTCTTTTCCAATCCCTACTCATAGGAATTGAGATGCTCCATGTCATCTCTTTCCCTACAACTTCCATGTATGCATCTTCTATTCCTAAATAGATAGTACAACCCACTAGTAGCTTTTTTCCTAAAACATGCAACTATGGCAAAAGAACTATATAGTGTGCCAATAACTTTGAAAGATGGTCACGGATGAAGCTAACCCGACAAAGGCAGAGATGGGCAAATCCGAACACTACTGGCCGTTGGATATCATCAACATTCCACCAGATCTGCCACATGTACAATTTAGAAGACTCCATGGTTGAACTTAAGCATAATGCACAAACCTCAAAACACAAGCACTTCTCCTTTGTTCTAGAATCTTCTGTATCATAATTGATTTTTTTTCTAAATGAATTGCCATTATTTGTTTTTACTTTATGATTTACAATGCACAACCCCATGAATCTTAACATTTTTATAAAACTAATTGATTTTGAATGAGATGAACTATAAGAACTAAACGAACATCTACATCATGCATATATGACTCAAAGCTTTACATGCTATAGTGTGTATTTATTCATAATTTGGTTTCAAAATCTCATGCTCAATACATGTGTACCTTACTAGTTTTGAGTAGAGTAGCAAATTTCACGCTGCCCCGGTATATCAAAATGCAGGGCCCATGCATCATTGCCTTCGGTCGAACCTACGCCCACAATTTTTGTACGTGCTATATCTCCACCGTCCCCGAACCCAAAATGCTGCCTCGCTCCCGTAAAACCAAGCGGCCCACACATATTTAAGCGTCGACTCGATCACTCGAACTCCGCTTACTACGACGTGGCCCCGCACGCCGTAGTACTCCTACAAACCCTACCGCCGACTCATCATCGGTTTTCTTCAAGAGGACGAGGGAGAAGCCGATTTGTAGTGGAGGCGCTTTCAAAAAAGGATCAGAGTGGAGACCCTACCCTAGGGTGCCCTAGGTAGCTGCCGCACACATCATTGTTTTCTCTTTTCTTTCGCTCTTGCGCTAGAGTGAAATGATGGTTGCTTCGTCTGCCTAGCTTAATGCGGAAAGGTGGGGCTTTGTGATTTGACCCTCATCGCTCATTTTCTACTATCGCGCGCTTCGACCGGGTGCCTCCAATTCCAACCGCTGTTCGAACTGTAATTTGGTGCATCGCACGTGGAACAAGACGGTGGATGAGCCACATGTCCGCCAAAGGGTCCTGTTAAGTGTGTCGCCATTTCGTGTGTGGATCGACCTGCTTGAGTTGTTACGCCAACACGACAGAGCAGCCTACCACTTGGTTTTGCTCCTTGGTGAATCCCGACTATATTGATCTAAAAGATACATGCTGAACTACCCTCTCCGCCTCGGTTTTTTATTTGTAGGCGTCTCGGTTTATAGGGCTCGCACGTAGTTCTAGGTCATCCATTTGACTAACTAAATATGAGTTACTATGTCACAAAAAGTATATCATTGGATTCTTATTGGTTGATATGTGAAGAAACAAGAAACGAGGTAGAAGTTAATGCACCGCGCCTTAGTATTAATGGGATTATTTGGTTTTCAGAAGATGACGTGCGCTTGGTTGCAACGTGGTCATGAATGGGTTGGGATCGTTCAGAAAATAGACATGTTTGGTTATAAAGCACATGAATGGTTCGAGTCAAAAAAGAGAATATGCCTTGAAGATGCTGAACCATTCCACCCAACCAAATCGGTCGAATCAAATGGCCACCCTTTGCATGCATGACTATGTGAGCATGACCGGTGGTCCCGTCTTAAATAATTAGCTCATCTCTTATATTCAGCCAAACACATGAATTGAATGGTTCAATCCCAAAAAAAATTGAATGGTCCCAATCCATTCATACAATACCTTCAACCAAACGCATCCAACGGAGGGAGTAGTTGTATTTAAAAGTCGAGGGCGGGGCTTTTCTTGCGCGGTAGGCGGGGCAGTTCGCCTAGTCGGTTCGACAGAGACGCGAGAAGACGAGGGAGTAGGCTGCTGCAAACGAGGGCTCGTGATTTGACAAATGAAGTTATCTTCTGGACAGGTGGGGCCCTGTGATTTGACTTGCCATTATCATTTTAATCATGGGCGCTATGACCGGGCGTGAGTCTCCCGATTCTGACCACCTCCATACAGTGTGCCTCTCCCAATGCTCCACCATGTAGTAGTAGAGGCTGGCTCTTGCATGAGAGCCCACTTCTCCACTTTTTCCTTGCCTCTCTTTCCTCCACATATGCAAAATGCCATGTAAAGCGCACTATTGTACTTACTTGTTCCTACATGTGCTTAAGCTTGCCACATAGGCATAAAGTCTGATGTGGCAAGTTAATCAAGAAGAGAGAGACTAGTTTGGTGACCCAAGGAAGAAACGGTGCTAAGCGCGTGTACCTAGGTGAAAAGACAATTTTGAGTCTATAGCTAATTAAATGAAGCAAACTTAGCAACACCATTTCATTGGAAGAGGTCACTCCTTGGCAAATGCAATAAATACTAGTACTCCCTGTGTACCATTATATAAGAACATTTTTGACACCACACTAGCTAGTGTCAAAAACATTCTTATATTATGGGACGGAGGGTGTACGAAGAAAGAGATAGAGAGGAGTAAAAAAATACACTTATAGCCAACCTTATAGCCAACCTTGTTGTAGTATGAGTGACTAAGTGATGACTATGTATGACATGCCAACATCAGATAGCCTAACGCACTGTGTTAAATCTCCAAGGGCGCAACCATGCAAGCGATGCGACGGTCGTGGTAGGCGCGACCATGATACGGGCTGCTGGCAGCCCTTGGATCTGAGATCAAACGGTCGCATGCTAAGTTGCTAAAATTTTTAAGAATAACCCTCCAGGATAGGATATTCACCCATAGGTCTAGAATCACGCAATGCAACCGTTCGATCTCAGATCCAAGGGCTCTCGGAAGCCCATATCATGGGAGAATGGAAAGCCACTACCCTGCTGCTCGCGACGGCGGCAGTTCCTACTCTTTCCCTCGCGCCCTTTAATACTACGGCGGTTCGCTCCTAGTCGTCCCGCCCATTCACATTACGGCAGTTCCACTAATCCTAACCTCCTCCCAAATCCATGGCATCCCAAATCTCCCCGATCGGCGGTGAGTACAAGGTTAGAACCATCACCGCGATGAGTTCGACGTCATCTACACCCGCATTTCCGCGACGGTGAAAGGATGCCTTTCTCGCTTCGACGCATGTTCAAAACTCACATGATGAGTGGGTCGCTGGGCTAGATGTTGAGTACACCACAGTCTGGGACGAAAGAAGGATCTAAAGGAAGAAGAGAGGAAGAAGCCCGCCGTGATCCGGTTTGCGTACATAACGCTTGCTTGGTCTACCACATATGCCATGCCGACGTTGAGTGCCGGGATTTTAAGAACTTCCTCGAGGACAAAACAGTCAAATTCGTTACATTATAGACTTTAAGAACGACAAAGAAGTCTGCGTCGGATAGGCCTCGTTGTAGGCAACCCTTCGACCTCCGTAAGAATTGGTGGTGCCCTCTCGTCACCTCACGCCGACCGGCAGAGCCATGGTTCATCCTTCGCATCAAAACCGGAGAAACCTCATTACACATTTCATCGTCATGCATGGCAGCGGAATGTGCTAGATATAGACCACATCCAGTACGCTGCAATGGATGGCTACCTTTGTTTCAATATCTACAAGGGTTGGACGAAGAGCAACAGCCAAGTTGGCAGTTCAACCAAAGAAGTATCGGCCAAGAGGAAGAGGGACAAGGACGAAGTCGAGGACATGGACGAGGACTCCGAGTAAGGTGGCAGTGTCGTTGCTCATGGCGGTTCTAAAATTCTAATGCAGTGTCTACTGGATTAGTTGCATAGTTTAATTTCAGGTGTGCTTAGTTTAATTTGAGGGGTGTGCTGTGCTAAGCCCCCAGCAGAACTATGTTATGTTTCTTCTTGTTACTTTAACTCTTCAGTATGTACATACTAGTACTAGTATTTCTTTAATAGAATTTAGCATCCCAATTAAGCACGTACTAGCTTTTTTAATAGTACTATATGCATAATTTGGCGACGAGCGCTCTCTATATGTACCACCTTTTTTAAATTTTCAATTTTTACTCCATGGCGCAATCCATCGATAGTGGAGTACTACTGTACAAAAGTATACATTTTTTAAAAGGCTAGCGTAATGTTCATCACATATAAAAAGTATAGCCAGTTAAATTCTCAACCTAGAATGACGTGCATGCCATGTAGTAAACCGATCCGAGGAAGTATAGTAAAATGAGGTGATTTTACCCAGCGATCGGCGGGGAGCATGGCTCGTCATGCGGTCCCACGGTCATGATGTACCAAGGTGATGCGTGTGTCCCTCTTGAGGCGTATAATACTAGTACGTGGTTTGAGATGATGTCGAACCAAGTGTGAAATAATGGTTGCTTCATCCGCTTGGAAAGGTGCGTATTGTGATTTGACGCCTCATTGCTCATTACTAACACTGGGCGATGCACGAGTGGGGTGCGCCCCTGCTGTTCTGCATCGTTATTTGGTGCTTGACACGTCGACCGGTTGCTATATGTCCCACATGTCGGCGATAGGAAGTACATAATTCATGAAAGGGAGCGTCGATTTGAGGAGTATACTACGAAATTCATGAAAGGGAGCGACTTAGTTTTGGAAAAATCTGTTTTACGAGTACGCACTCCACTAGGGTTTATAGGGCTCATCTAAAAAACATTCCTTTTCCGTTTGATAAGTCTCAATTCTAGTACTATACTAGTAGTAGTACCATTATATGTTGGATTTCGAGGTGTGTTAGATCAACCGACGCAAGCAGTGTCAAGAGGAAACTAACCAATGCATGTACAAGTTCATGGAAATTTAGTGGTCATTCATGCATTCGTTCTAATTAATGCCTCGGTAAACATAACTTCTTGATAAAAACGAGCGCATTATGCAAACTACTGAAATTAATTCACCACTCACCGCTACCTTGGTTGGAGAGATTTTGAAATTGAGCCATAAACCGGAAAGGAGGGAGTAGTAACTTTTGTCTCGATTACTATTTGTGGCCTTGTATAGATGCAAAATGTATTTTTTTATAGTGGCCTTTTATAAGTAAATAGAGGGAGTACTAACCAAAGTACGTAGTAGGGACGAGGAGTAAATGGAGGGAGTAGTAAAATTTTCTCCTCGTGTTGCTAGCCATCACAGCGATGGGCGAGGCGCGGGCGAAGAGGCGTCTGAGTACTCCACTTCACCTCATCCTGCGAGCCACCGCGCCTGGGGCGGGGGCAGACGGTACTAAGCAAGTTTCTCCTCGTTCTGCAAGTTGACGGGACACATCAAAAGTACTCCAAAGTATAGAGCCTTGCCTCTAAGGTAGGCCCCACATGGTTTGCCTCTTTTTTAAATTTAACATAACGCGTCAAGTCGCAATTTGTTTGTTCACCCATGGTAGACGATCCTCCTCCACCAAGTGGACAAACAAGACACGTGCCAAATTACCATGTGTGCTGCCTTTTTCAGATGTAAATGAGCTCCACCGTGTACCCGCTGGTGTGGTTGGGAAAGAGACAGAGTACGTGCGCCGCGTGCACCTCTTCTCTTCGGCACGCCCCCACCCACGTGGGTGTGTGAGAGAGATACAAACCTAGACATAATGCGCCGTCCATCCCCATGCCTCCGCCACAATCCCCACCACCACCACCACCACGGCACCACGCCCCCACTCCTCCTCACCTTATCTCTCATATTTCTCCTCCATTTTTATATACAAGGGCCACTATCAAAATTACAATTTGCGATATACAAGGCCACTAACACTAATCGATGCAATATTAATGGTGTTTGCCTCATGGTACTAGCAAAGGAGGACATTAATTATCCCTTGCATGCATGCGGAGTTTGTAAAAATGCATCTTGATGTCCGTGCAATGCACGGACTTGCTAGTCCATGAAAACAACACATGGCAAAATTCCACGGCGAACAAGGATTTGAATCTGTTGGGAGGGCTGTTTGATCTTGCCCGGTAGCCAAAATATTGGCGACCCTTTTGTCCACCGATGCCTTTGCCACCGATGAACGAGGAACGGCTCAGTGCTCATGTCGTCATGCATCCTCCAAATACAAGACGTTGGAGACGAGCTCGCATGAGTTGTGTTTTTTGTCCCACAACGCCGCCCGAGCCGCCCGCAGATCGACCGGCGACCCGCAAATTATGCCATCCAACCGTAGCCGCACACATTATGACAGCAACTCAACCAACCGGACAAAATTCACGCAAACACGTAGACAAACTAATACTCATTCACGCAACCACCGGGGTATTTCATATAAACAACGACGGAAATCATATAAAATATCGGATTTTCACACAAACATGACGGATTTCATTACATTCAAATGAACTACGCGGTGCTAGTTCTGGACAACACAGGTATATAATACATGGCCTAAATGGTCGCCCGCCGATCGATTTGTGTTCCTCATGTCCGGCAGGACGATCACCGGACTGCCGGGAGCCCCGGGTATATGCTTTAGCGCAAAGGATGGCTCGCTTCCCCACTACCCAACTGATATCATTGGCTGGTGCCGAAGATGATGGTGGCCGGCACCGGTTCGAGTTCATCACCCGCCACTACTTCGCCATGGCCGGCACCGGCTCGAGTTCATCCTAACATTAACCTCTTCCGTGGAGCCCATGCGGGGTCGACGAAGGTCCTCGCAACAAAAGGATCCGGCAAGACACCTGTTGTGTACGCCGGCATCGCCTCCGCGGTGGCCTTCATGGGACCCAAGCAGCGGCGGCCTCCCGTGTTCTACTTCTCCTCGATGATGGCGGCGGACGCGGAGGCGCTGGCCACCGACTCGTCGCTCTCCGCGCACCCGGCTTTTGTCGCTGCTTGCATGGCGCGACCGCCGACATGGGAGTCTCAGCCACAGAAACAGGAGACGTGGTACGAGGCCGCGGAGTGGACGGCAGCAACGACGCCCGTGCGCCGCTTGTCGTCGAGCTGGCCTGGAGTGGCGAGTTGCTGAACCGCGCGCCGACTTGGGGCGGCAATTGGCTCTGTCGGGCGAGGGGAGGGAGGTGGATTAGCAAGCTGCATAGCTCGTATCCGGCGGGCTACCCAGCCGGCTTGGATGCGGAATAACTACTCTTCGTAAGCCATTGTAAGAGTGGACAAAATGGTGGAGGAGATAGGGGAGCGGCGGAGGTGTGCGATTCTTCGCCGGCGTTTGGCCTCGTTTAAATAGGAGATTAAATAGACGGCGGACGGGACGAGCTCGGCCGGCGCTGCGTTTAACGCCGGCCCGGTCATGAACGGACGTGTGTCCAGAGTGGGTTTCTCGGCTTCCACACGGGCGGGTTTCATGGAGGCGTTTGAATGCGGCACGAAGGCGTGTTCAGCCGGGCGTGCCGCGAGTGGCGCCCTCGACTCTGACCTAGGACACCGCGTTGTTCTTCCACTGACGTGTGGGCTCTTTGGGTGCATGGCCTGCATGTCAGTGACCCAACGCAGGCAGCGCACATCAGAGGAACCTTTGGTGGGCCAGGGCGGTCAGAAGCGGCCATTTCATAAACCGATGATTGTTCATTGAGTGTGATGTCATCTTTTTCATGTAGTTAAGCGTGTGTCTTGTGTCGTGTGTTGTGTCCATGCAGGCGTGCGAGTGTTGCGTGCGTGCAAGGGTGCGTTTCAGTGTTGCATGCATGGGTGCGTACGTGCAAGGGTGCATTTCAGTGTTGCATGCATGGGTGCGTACGTGCGTGTGTTCGTGAGTGCATGTGTAAGTGTCAGTGTTGCACGCCAGCATGCGTGCATGTGTACGTTATGTGTACGTGTCAGTGTTGCACGCCTACATGCGTGCATGTCTTGCGTGCGTGCATGTGTACGTGCGGGGTGAGGCTACACATCAGCCGGCTGACTTTTTCATCTCTGGTCATTAGATTTTCCAGCCGTTGGATACGAAATCAAGGGCCTCCAGTTTATCATCAAACTCCACCCCCCGAGCCGCCAGCCACCACCGGCCGAACCGCCCGCCCGCCGCGCGGCCGCCCGCCTTCCCAAACCACTCCCCACCGCCGGTCCGCCACTGCACCTTCGAGAGTGGGCCAGCATATATGATCTTGAGATTTTACGGTCACCATAGGTGCCTCGTAGTCGAGTGGAACGCCTCCTCCCAATGAACGACATCGCCGAAAAATACTGAAATTAACACAAGATAAATGCGAGCACCGGACTTTAACCTTGGTGGGCTCGAGAAACCACCGCCCTCTATCCATCCAACCACATGTTGGTTAGCACGGCAAAATGTATGTGGTGACCGTGATGAGCTTATTCTGAAGTCCAAAGACTATATCGTGCTTTCGCTTCAAATACAATGACCGTAAGTGTCGCCAACAAAATACGTAGCACGATCAAATGCAAAGTTAAATCGTTGTCATCAACAAAATATGGAGACGATCGTGAGCTAGATACCATTGTACTATTGTATATGCTTATTTTTTAGTGGCCGATTATGTGTGTGGTGTGGTGGGCACATCATTTCTTGTTGTGGTGGGTCAACATGAAGACTCATGGGTCGGTTCCATCCTCGCCACATATAGGTTGGACCGAGATGTGTTATACGGAGACCCATGTGGAGGACTCCGGCGTATAACACGGTTACCAGAGTCATGGAGGACTCTATCCCCACCGGTGATAAGCCGACTATATATGATTTGTAACCCTAGGCCCTTAGTATGTTATACAAGCTTGGGGGCTAGTTCGTCGATAGTATACACACACGCACAATGCCCGTATTCACGCAGTACTTTGTACACACCCTAACACTAATATACAATGACTGTGAGTAGGCTCTTTCTTCAACCGCAAGGGTCCGATCCAAACTAGGGTAAAACTTTGCCTCAGATACCATCCAGCCTAACAGCCAGGATATCCTACCGAATGATATGATGAAGTCATATCTGCCAACTACTATTAGAGAGGTGTGTCGGGGGCAATGTGTAGAGATGCCTAAAGATAACGTGCGTGCGGGAGACACGTAGGCACATATATGTGCGTATAGAGGGCTAGTAGAGACCATGCATGTGTATATATGCTGTTGGGAAACGTAGTAATTTCAAAAAAATTCCTACGCACATGCAAGATCATGGTGATGCATACAACGAGAGGGGAGATTGTTGTCCACGTACCCTCGTAGACCGAAAGCGGAAGCGTTATGACAACGCGGTTGATGTAGTCGTACATCTTCACGATTCGACCGATCCAAGCACCGAACGTACGGCACCTCCGAGTTCAGCACACGTTCAGCTTGATGACAATCCCCGGACTCCGATCCAGCAGGGTTTCGGGGATGAGTTCCACAAGACGACGGCGCAGTGACGATGATGATGTTCTACCAACGCAGGGCTTCGCCTAAACACCGCAACGATATGACCGAGGTGGAATATGGTGGAGGGGGGCACCACACACGCCTAAGGAACGATCACGAAGATCAACTCGTGTGTCCAGAGGTGCCCCCTGCCCCCGTATATAAAGGAGCCAAGGAGGAGGGGGCGGCCGGCCAAGGAGGGCGCGCCAAGAGTGCTACTCCCACCGAGTAGGACTCCTTCTTCCTAGTTGGAGAAGGAGAAGGGGAAGGAGGAGGAAGATGGAAGGAAGGCGCCGCCTCTCCTTGTCCTATTTGGACCAGGGAGGGGCGGGGGCGCAGCCCACCTCTTGCCTCCTCCCCTCTTCTCCCTTAGGGCCCATGAATGCCCAATAACCCCCGGGAGGGTTCCGGTAACCCCCCGGTGCTCCGGTAAAATCCCGATTTCACCCGGAACCATTCCGATATCCAAATATAGGCTTCCAATATATCAATCTTTATGTCTCAACCATTTCAAGACTCCTCGTCATGTCCGTGATCACATCCGGGACTCCGAACAATCTTCGGTACATCAAAACTTATAAACTCGTAATAAAATTGTCATCGTAACGTTAAGCGTGCGGACCCTACGGGTTCGAGAACTATGTAGACATGACCTAGAACTATTCTCGGTCAATAACCAATAGCGGATCCTGGATGCTCATATTGGATCCTACATATTCTACGAAGATCTTTATCGGTCAAACCGCATAACAACAAACGTTGTTCCCTTTGTCATCGGTATGTTACTTGCCCGAGATTCGATCGTTGGTATCCAATACCTAGTTCAATCTCGTTACCGGCAAGTCTCTTTACTCGTTACGTAATGCATCATTCCGTAACTAACTCATTAGCTATATTGCTTGCAAGGCTTATAGTGATGTGCATTACCGAGAGGGCCCAAAGATACCTCCCCGACAATTGGAGTGACAAAACCTAATCTCGAAATACGCCAACTCAACATGTACCTTTGGAGACACCTGTAGAGCTCCTTTATAATCACCCAATTATGTTGTGACGTTTGGTAGCACACAAAGTGTTCCTCCGGTAAACGGGAGTTGCATAATCTCATAGTTACAGGAACATGTATAAGTCATGAAGAAAGCAATAGCAACATACTAAACGATCAAGTGCTAGGCTAACGGAATGGGTCAAGTCAATCACATCATTCTCCTAATGATGTGATCTCATTAATCAAATGACAACACATGTCTATGGTTAGGAAACATAACCATATTTGATTAATGAGCTAGTCAAGTAGAGGCATACTAGTGACGTTGTGTTTGTCTATGTATTCACACATGTATCATGTTTCCGGTTAATACAATTCTAGCATGAATAATAAACATTTATCATGATATGAGGGAATAAATAATAACTTTATTATTGCCTCTAGGGCATATTTCCTTCAGTCTCCCACTTGCACTAGAGTCAATAATCTAGATTACACAAGAATGATTCTAACACCCATGGAGTCTTGGTGCTAATCATGTTTTGCTCGTGCAAGAGGCTTAGTCAACGGTCTCGCAATATTCAGATCCGTATGTATCTTGCAAATTTATGTATCCCACCGACTTGGTCCCGGATGGAATTGAAGCGTCTCTTGATGTGCTTGGTCCTCTTGTGAAATCTAGATTCCTTTGCCAAGGCAATTGCACCAAGATTGTCACAAAGATCTTCATTGGTCCCGATGCACTAGGTATGACACCTAGATCGGAAATGAACTCCTTCATCCGCATCTTCATTTGCTGCTCCGAAGTAGCTATGTACTCCGCTTCACATGTAGATCTCGCCATGACGCTTTGTTTAGAACTGCACCAACTTACGGCTCCACCGCTTAATAAAAACACGTATCCGGTTTGCGATTTAGAATCGTCCGGATCAAGGTAAAAGCTTACATCGACGTAACCATTTACGACTAGCTCTTTGTCACCTCCATATACGGTAGAAACATATCCTTAGTCCTTTTCGTATTTCAGATGTTCTTGACCGCTGTCCATGATCCACTCGATTACTTTTGGTACCTTCCCCGCCAAGCTTATTGCTAAGCATACGCCAGTCTCTGTACACAAGATTGCATACATGATAGAGCCTATGGCTGAAGCATAGGGAACATCTTTCATTCTCTCTCTATCTTCTGCTATGGCCGGGCATTGAGTCTGACTCAATTTCACACCTTGTAATACAGGCAAGAACCCTTTCTTTGCCTGATCCATTTTGAACTTCTTCAAAACTTTATCAAGGTATGTGCTTTGTGAAAGTCCTCTTAAGCGTCTTGATCTATCTCTATAAATCTTGATGCCCAATATGTAAGCAGCTTCACCGAGGTCTTTCATAGAAAAACTTTTATTCAAGTATTCCTTTATGCTATCCAGAAATTCTATATCATTTCCAATTAATAATATGTCATCTACATATAATATCAGAAATGCTACAGAGCTCCCACTCACTTTCTTGTAAATACAAAGCTTCTCCAAAAGTCTCAGATAAAACCATATGCTTTGATCACACTATCAAAGCGTTTATTCCAACTCCGAGATGCTTGCACCAGTCCATAAATGGATCGCTGGACCTTGCACACTTTGTCAGCACCTCTTGGATCGACAAAACCTTCTGGTTGCATCATATACAACACTTCTTCCAAAAATCCATTCAAGAATGCAGTTTTGACATCCATTTGCCAAATTTCATAATCATTAAATGCAGCTGAGGGAGTCCTGGACTAGGGGTTGTCCGGACAGCCGGACTATCATCGTCCGCCGGACTCCAAGACTACGTAGATACAAGATTGAAGACTCCGTCCCGTGTCCGGATGGGACTTTCCTTGGCATGGAAGGCAAGCTTGGCGATACGGATATGTAGATCTCCTACCATTGTAACCGACTCTGGTAACCCTAGCCTCCTCCTGTCTATATAAACCGGAGGGCTTTAGTCCGTGGGACACAACATACATTACAACAATCATACCATAGGCTGGCTTTAGGGTTTAGCCTCCTTGATCTCGTGGTAGATCCACTCTTGTACTACCCATATCATCAATATAATCAAGCAGACGTAGGGTTTTACCTCCATCGAGAGGGCCCAACTCGGGTAAAACATCGTGTCCCTTGTCTCCTGTTACCATCCACCTAGACGCACAGCTTCGGGACCCCTACCGAGATTCGCCGGTTTTGACACCGACATTGGTGCTTTCATTGAGAGTTCCTCCGTGCCACCGATAGTCTGATGGCATCTTTCAACCAATGACGCTGTCCGTGGTGAGACTTTTTCCCCAGCAGATCAGATTCGGGCTTCGCACTACGGGCTAATTCACTTGGCCATCTGGAGCAGATCGAAAGCTACGCCCCTGGCCGCCAGGTCAGATTCGGAAGCTTAAACTTCACGGCCGATGTCCGTGGAGACTTGATCTTTGACGGACTCGAGCCACAGCCAAGCGCCACCAGGACGACGGCATGATCTAGCTCGCCGCCGAACAAAGGCCTTTTGGTGGCGCACACACTAATCCGCTTCGCCATTAGTTTGGAGCCGATCGCCCGGATCAAGGGCGGTGGATAGACGCCGCCTGGGGGCTTCACCATCCACGGCGATGGAGCCAACACTAATCTTGTCCCTCGCGAACTCGTGATTCCGGGCGCCGACTCCTTGCGGACTCGTAACCTCCCATGCCCTCGCTAATCGATTCAGATTACGCCGTTATGGAATTCACCTCCGCGGACATCTTCCAACACTCGCCTTTGGCGACATCCTAAACTCGCTAAAGCATCTCTCGCTATTGGGAGAGCCTTGCCGGACTATGGCCAGGATGGTTGGGGTACTGGACGACGTAAGAAATTCAGAGCCCACCCACCACCCACTTTGTAGCCACTGCCGATTTATCTAACCGACATGCTAGACTATTTACTCCGACGACATCGACGCTTATGGACGACGTATGCCGGAGACTTAACAGAACCAACGCCACAGGGCACTGGAAGACCACCTCGTCCTACGACATATACATGGTGGACACCCCAAAAGACGGGGACGGCAAAGAAGTAGCGGAGGAAGACTCTTTAAAGAAGCAGCCCAAACGCCAGGCGTCGGCCAAGCGCCGCTAAATCCCGCCACAAAGAAGAATGGAGATTCCGCACAGAGATAATAATACCCCGTGAGAGTGCCGAAACAATCCCTCCAAAGAAGACTCAGCGTGGGAGGATGCGAAGCAAGCCCTCACGAGAGGGCGGCAGACGAAGAGGTTGAGGATTACAACTATATGCCTCCCTCCGAAGACGAGGCAAGCCTCAACGATGACGAATTCGTTGTGCCCGAGGATCCCGTCGAACAAGAGCGTTTTAAACGCAGGCTTATCGCCACGGTAAACAGCCTAAAGAAAAGCAGCAGCAGCTTCAAGCCGATCAGACCTGCTGGCCGATCGATGGACCGAGGTCCTCGCGGCCGAAGAGTATAAACTAGAACGCCCCTCCAAAAGCTATCCAAGACGCAAGCTGCTCCCCCGATTAGAGGAGGAAGCATACATACCTCCATCACCAACAAGACGATATGGTCGACCGACCACCCCGTGGTCGTGACAGAGGCATCCAGCCCCGTACCAAGACTGCACTCGCATCGCCTCCAAAAGTACGGGTTAAGAGGGAACGCGCCGGACTTGCGAGACGTATTGAGGACAAAGCAAGACAATCCAGATCCATCTACGGATCACGTATGCCCCATGACCCATGACGAATACCGCCGACCGATATAATAACCCCGCCGGTCGAACACAGCAGCATAGCGCCTCTCGAGCTGCGCCGTGATATTGCTCAATACAGAGGCGCCAGACACCCGCTTATGCTTCACCGACGAAGTAATGGATCATCAAACTTCAAGGGTTTAAACCCGTAAACATCGAATCCCACGATGGCACGACTGCACCCCGCGTTTGGATCAAGACTACCTTCTCCACATCCATATGGCCCGCGCTACCATCTCCATGCCATCAAGTACCTCCCACTCAAGCTTAAAGGACCAGCTCAGCATTGGCTAAACAGCCTGCCCGCAGAGTCAATTGGGTGTTAAAGACCGAAGCCCTATTCCTTGACAACTTCCTGTGGCACGACGCGACCACCGACGCCGATGACCTAAGCCACATCATTCAAGAGCTGCATTTAATCGCCGTACAATTCTCGACATGGTTTTGACAAAGAAAACCAAATCGCCGATTGTCCGGATGCAGAGGCCCTTGCAGCCTTCAAACATAACATCCGGGACGAATGGCTAGCCCGCACCGGGCAGGAAAAGTCAAATCCATGGCAGCCCTCACATCATTGATGACCCGCTTATGCTGAGAGGACAGCTGGCTAGCTCACAAGAACAATCTCCATAAAAATTCGGCAGTCCGATACTAAGGACAACAACGGCAGGTCACGCCGAAAAAAACAAACGCCGCATTAACGGCGCATTTATAAGGAGGATACGGCAATCGACACCGGATTCCGAGGCTCTAAACCCGGTCACGAAGAAGCCATTCAAAAGAACCACCCGGTCCGTATAATTTGGACCGAATACTCGACCGCTTATGCGGATACATGGCACTTCTAAAACCAGCTAATCACACCAATAGAGATTGTTGGGTGTTCAAGCAGCAAGCAAGTTAATTGCGAAAACAATGACAAGGGGCTAAACAATGACGACGAGGAAGAGACCCGACCGCCCGAACAATAGAGGACAAAGGGTTTTCCCCCACAAGTGCGGACGGTAAACATGATTTACGCGACCCATATACCCAAGAGGGAGAGGAAACGCGCACTAAGGGACGTCTATGCGATGGAGCCAGTCGCCCCGAAGTTCAATCCATGGTCCTCTTGTCCGATCACTTTCGATCAAAGAGACCATCCAACCAGCATACGCCATGGCGGATTCGCCGCATTGGTTTTAGACCCAATCGTCGATGGATTCACCTCATGAGAGTCCTAATGGACGGTGGTAGTAGCCTGAACCTGCTTTATCAGGATACAGTGCGCAAAATGGGCATAGACCCCTCAAGGATTAAACCGACAAAGACGACCTTTAAAGGTGTCATACCAGGTGTGGAAGCCAACTGCACAGGCTCAGTAACACTAGAAGTGGTCTTCGGATCCCCAGATAATTTCCGAAGCGAGGAGTTAATCTTCGACATAGTCCCGCTTACGCGGCTATCACGCTCGCTCGACGAACCGCGTTTGCAAAATTCAACGCGGTGCCGCATTATGCATACCTAAAGCTCAAGATGCCAGGCCCTCGTGGAGTCATCACGGTCAATGGGAATACGGAACGCCCTCCGAACGGAGGAACATACAATGCTCTCGCGCGTAAGTACGAGTAGCCTCTAAGGCATTTCTCGATCCGCCGTTAAACGGCCGGATACAGCAAAACGCGCCAAGCAATACCAACCAAGACCACCGGCGCGATCGTGAGCATGCGAGTAATGCGGCCCCAACCCTCGCCTCGCGCATGATCGCAAGAATAACACTCGCAGACATCATTACGCTTTGAAGATACCATGGGCAGGGGAAGGGCACGATCGCAACGGACCCAGAAAGCGGTTCGACCACACCGGGGCTCGGAAGTGTGCCCCACTTTTTTTTTTTTTATTTTCCTTCTTTGTGTACACAGACTCCGCTAACTGTGAGGCCCCGTCCGTGATGAACCCGCCGAACTCATGATGCAACAAATGGGACAAAAGAAGGCTGCGATTTAACACTGTGTGGTCTCAATTACGAGCATTAAATTTGATTATATACACCAAGTCCGCAGCTCACCCCTGGAGGGGGACATGTTTTCTTAGTCCAAATCCCTTGCTTATCAAGACTATTTGTATCACCGCACTCATAGCAGCACTTCCTTTAATAAATATCGCAGCACTTTTCGACTGCAATTACATCACCTTTTTATATATATGTTCATTACATGACATCTTGCACCCGTATATTTTGGTACAGCCTAATACACCAGGGGCTTATGTTCCCCACATTATGGTGTGATAAGTCCGAACACTTTCATAAGTGTGGCACCCCGAACTTATAGCATTATATGAATCGGCTCCGAATCATGTCTTGGGTCAATAGTTGGGTTTGCCCGGCTCCCACGTTTTGGTGCCTTATGTTCCGTTCCATCGTCTAAGGTGGCACTGGGAGAACCACTGCGATTGCGCCCCGGTTGAGCCGGGCGAGCGCCTCAGTGGAGAAAGCTAAAACTGACATGCATGATAAGGCGAGAGACCGGTCGCTGTTCGAGAGGTCTTTTCCGGTCCTTAAAGACTCACGCCGCTTCGAGCGAAGTTCCGGACCATGTCCGACGAAGGCGTGGATAGCGCCCCGGATTCGGTCTTCCGAATACCAGGGGAGCTTACTGCAATTTAAAATTATAGAATTCTATGGCTAAGTGAGAGTGTTCAAGCATTATAAGTCCGGTTGCCTTGTTCGTTGTGTTGAGCGCCTCCTAGATGGACCCAAAATGGGAACAAGAGTGCTCAAGTTTATCCCGAACACCCCAAAGACTGTGGCTTGGGGGTCAAGCCAACGACTTGCCATCTCTCGATTTTATATATGGCCGCATGTAAGGTAATATTTTAAATTAAACAAGCGTTGCTTTACTTACGGCATATGAACGAAGTTTTCAGCGCACAGGATAAATACATAGCGAAGTTCACTAAAGATTACATTTCGAGAGCACTCATCCGCAATATCGCTGGCTCCCTTCAGACATTTTATAATACTTCTCGCGTCGATACGCCTGCCCGGTGGCGGTGGGTCCGTGAGAAGCTTCTCGCATCCAACTTGCCCCAAGGCACCTTTGTGCGGCAAGGACCCGACAAGACCTTCAATACAAAGCGAGCGCTTGATGACCTCCACCGAGGGCACGATCCACCACCGCCAAGACGAGGTCAAGTAGCTTCTGTGCATGGCCTGTCCAGTGCCACAACCGACTATAAGGCCCTTCATGGCCTCCTCAGCTACCTTGTGGAGTTCGACCAGCTGCTTCAGCTGGTTGCTTGGGGGCACCGGATGTCCGGCCTCAGCATACTGAGACCAGAAAACCTTCTCCGTCGAGCTCTCCTCCACGCCACGATAGAATGCGGCGGCATCGGACGCACTACGCGGCAGATCTCCAAACGCCCCTGGAGAGCTCCGAACGCGGGTAAGTGTAAGGTAGTTTACATTAACATGCTTGCTTTGCATGAAAAATGCCTTACCCGCCGCTATATTCTTCACATCTTCAACCTCCTGAAGGGCCTTACGGCCTCGGCCTTGGCGGATTTGGCACTTTCGAGAGCCGAGGCAAGCTCGACTCGAAGTCTTGAGTCACGCCCAAACTCTCATGCTTCTCCATGAGAGCCTCGGAGCTCTTGCCGCATTTCCGCCACCCGTGCCTCCTGTTTTTCTCGCTCTTCCGCCTCATGTCAAGATCATGCTCGACACATGACACGGCCTCCTTCGTGGCTGCCACTGCGTCGTGGCCCCTGCAATATCCAAATTATCCTTGTTAATTTTATTGCAACCAAAATCCTTTTCAGAAGGTAACTATTCAAAGTGGTGTGACTCACCTTCTTTGTCCTCGAGCTGCTTCTTGGCATGGCCGAGCTCTTGCTCGACCGCCGAGATCCTTCTTCACACTCCGACCTCCGCCGATAGTGCGGCAGAGGTCAAGAAGCGCAGCCTCGCAAACCCATATTGACATATTTTAAGCACCTGCAGTATATCTTGTTAGATCCTCATCCGCTTTTGTTTCCGAACACCGAACCGAGCATCGAAGCTACCGTCTATGCGGTATTACATTACATGATTTTTTCTTACCTCAAAGCTCGTTAAAAGGTCTGCCGCAGTTTCAGTCAGCCCGCTCTTGGCGAAGCTGAACTTTCGAATCACCGCACTCATGATAGTGCGGTGTTCTTCCTCGATGGAAGCGCCTTTAAGAGCCTCCAACAAGTTATCCGCGCCCGTTGGGCGGAGATCGCCGGTGTCACGGTCTTGCCCTTCCTTCGGTAGGCCGCCGCGGACTCGGAACCACTGCGGGTTCCGATGTAGAGTCCGCACAAAGTCCGGAGGTGGCCTCACGGCGCCTCGAGCCTCCTCCAGATGGGTCCTCTCTCGATCCCACCTCGCCGTCGCGCCCGACGGGGTAGTGGCAATGGAAGTGAATCCACATCCGACGGGGCTAATGACCCGCTTGATGAAGCGGGAGATCATCATCGGCCGGACTACAGACAGAACGCTGCATTAGAAGGACACTACGCGACACAAAAGAAATTACACATCAAGGATCCGGATACTTACGATCTTGCCGGACGCCTCGCCCTTGGAGACCATTCATCCTCGCCAACGATGGTGTTGGCGAACTGTCCGGGGATAGTCCTCCCCTCTGACCTTTGGCCTCCCCTATTGGGGAAGCCTTCCTCTTCTTCTCTCCTCCTCCGGAGAGAGTCCTCCTCCTCCTCCTCGTCTTGGGGAGCCCGTGTCGTCGTCAGACGCTTGATTCTTGGGAACTATTTCGAGTCCCCGCGCCACCTTCTTGGCCTTCTTCCGGACCACGCGCGTGCCGGGACCAACAACCCGCTAAACGGGCGCTCTTCGGGTCTTCCGCATTGGAGCCGGGCTGATGAGCTGCTTGGCCTTCTCCATCCATTCCTGTCAAAGGAAAGAAGGAAACCCTCTGAGAATCAACTTAATTACCACAAGTGTCCCGTAATGGGGTTGAATCACTTACCTCGTCACCGGATGCTGTGAGCGGAATCCGCGATCTTCCGTCATGATACGGGCTTTGGCGCTTTTGAACAGCACCTCCGTGCACCTTCGTATGTCATATCGAAGAGCCCGCCAGCGCTGGTGCTGTTCCGATTGAACTCCCACAGATTGAATGCCCGTTTGGCATGGGAGAATCCGCGGATGAGCATGACTTGGACCACGCCGACAAGCCCGAGCTTATTGCTCACCACTTCGGATGCGTGCTCGAGTCCCGCCACCTCCTTCGAATTGCCCCACCGCAAGCCCATCTCTTTCCAGAGGTGAGCTGCGGACGCCAGATCTAAACTCGGGGCCGCCGCCCATGTGGGCTTTCTGCGCTGCTCGGTGATGTAGAACCACCCCGATTACCACCCCTTGATGGAGTCCACGAAGGCCCCTTCGAGCCAAAGGACGCTGGGCAACTTGCCCAACATGGCGCCCAAGATTCCGCCCGTGATGCCCCTCACAACCTTCGCTTGACGTTGAAGGTCTTGAGCCACGCATCAAGTGGGGCCGGATGCGAGGAAGGTTTCGCATTACCCACGATGAACGCCGAGATGTTGAGGATGAAGTTCGGCGCCAGATCATGGAAATCCAGGCCGTAGTAAAACATGATCCCCTGGACGAATGGGTGGAGTGGAAAGCCCAGTCCGCGGAGGAAGTGGGGAAGGAAGACGACCTTCTCATGAGGCCTGGGGGTAGGGATGAGCTGCCCCTCGTCGGGCAGCCGATGCGCAACATCGCTGGAAAGGTATCCGGCGCTGCGCAGCTTGGTGATGTGCTCCTACTTAACGGAGGAGGCCAACCATTTGCCTCCCGCTCCGGACATATTCGGAGAAGGTCGAGGCGAGATGCGCGAGCTTGGGCGTTGGAGCTTGAGTGCGCGGAGACGGATAAGCAAAGGAGGAAGAAGGCGTAGGTGAGAAGGTAAATCCTTATCCCTTATATATAGGCGATCTAAACTGTGCGCCCCCATCGCCCGGTAAAACTCGCTTATCTCCCAAGCGCCACCATCAATGGCGCGTTGGGTTACCCACGTCCGTATTGATGAGAATCCCGAATAAGGGGAACACGATCTCGCTTGACATTTTATTCTCTCTACGGTGGAATGTGGAATTTATTTTGCGAGCCGACACTATCCCGGTGTTCATGATCTTCTCGATTATTCAAGGGAGGAACCCGCTTGCAATGCCGAACATTATGCGCCAGACTTATCGCCATTGAAGCCCGTTGTGGGCTACCGAGGGAGTCTCGACTAGGGGTGTCCGGACAGCCGATCTATCATCGTCCGCGGACTCCAAGACTACGAAGATACAAGATTGAAGACTCCGTCCCGTGTCCGGATGGGACTTTCCTTGGCGTGGAAGGCAAGCTTGGCGATACGGATATGTAGATCTCCTACCATTGTAACCGACTGTGTAACCCTAGCCTCCTCCGTGTCTACATAAACCGGATGGCTTTAGTCCGTAGGGACACAACATACATTACAACAATCATACCATAGGCTAGCTTTAGGGTTTAGCCTCCTTGATCTCGTGGTAGATCCACTCTTGTACTACCCATATCATCAATATTAATCAAGCAGACGTAGGGTTTTACCTCCATCGAGAGGGCCCGAACTGGGTAAAACATCGTGTCCCTTGTCTCATGTTACCATCCGCCTAGACGCACAGCCGGGACCCCCTACCGAGATCCGCCGGTTTTGACACCGACAAAGCAGCAATTGCTAACATGATTCGCATGCACTTAAGCATCGCCACGGTGAGAAAGTCTCGTCGAGTCAACCCCTTGAACTTGTCGAAAACCTTTCGCAACAAGTCGAGCTTTATAGACAGTTACATTACCATCAGCGCCAGTCTTCTTCTTAAAGATCCATTTATTCTCAATGGCTTGCCGATCATTGGGCAAGTCAACCAAAGTCCATTCTTTGTTCTCATACATGGATCCCATCTCGATTTCATGGCTTCTAGCCATTTTATGGAATCTGGGCTCATCATCGCTTCCTCATAGTTCGTAGGTGCGCCATCGTCAAGTAACATGACTTCCAATAGGATTACCGTACCACTCACAGTGCGGATCTTACTCTCGTAGACCTATGAGGTTCAAGAGAAACTTGATCTGAAGTTTCATGATCAATATCATTAGCTTCCTCACTAATTGGTGTAGTTGTCACAGAACCGGTTCTTGTGATGGACTACTTTCCAATAAGGAGCAGGTATACCATTACCTCATCAAGTTCTACTTTCCTCCCACTCACTTCTTTCGAGAGAAACTCCTTCTCTAGAAAGGATCCGAATTTAGCAACGAAAATCTTGCCCTCGTGATCTGTGATAGAAGGTGTACCCAACAGTCTCTTTTGGGTATCCTATGAAGACACATTCGATTTGGGTTCGAGCTTATCCGGTTGAAGTTTCTTCACATAAGCATCGCAACCCCAAACTTTAAGAAATGACAACTTTGGTTTCTTGCCAAACCACAGCTCATAAGGCGTCGCCTCAACGGATTTTGATGGTGCCCTATTTAACGTGAATGCGGACGCCTCTAAAGCATAACCCCAAAACGATAGCGGTAAATCAAGAAGAGACATCATAGATCGCACCATATCTAGTAAAGCACGACATTTACATTCGGACACACCATTTCGCTGTGGTGTTCCGGGTGGCGTGAGTTGCTAAACTATTCCGCATTGTTTCAAATGTAAACCAAACTCAGAACTCAAATATTCTCCTCCACGATCAGATCATAGAAATTTTATTTTCTTGTTATGATGATTTTCCACTTCACTCTGAAATTCTTTGAACTTTTCAAATGTTTCAGACTTGTGTTTCATTAAGTAGATATACCCATATCTGCTCAAATCATCTATGAAGGTGAGAAAATAACGATACCCGCCCATGAGCCTCAATATTCATTGGACCACAAACATCAAGATGTATGATTTCCAACAAATCAGTTGCTCGCCCATAGTTCCGAGAACGGCGTTTTAGTCATCTTGCCCATGAGGCACGGTTCGCAAGTACCAAGTGATTCATAATCAAGTGATTCCAAAAGTCCATCAATATGGAGTTTCTTCATGCGCTTTACACCGATATGACCTAAACGGTAGTGCCACAAATAAGTTGCACTATCATTATCAACTCTGCATCTTTTTTCTTCAACACTATGAATATGTGTATCACTACTATCGAGATACAATAAAAATAGACCACTCTTCAAGGGTGCATGACCATAAAAGATATTACTCATATAAATAGAACAACCATTATTCTCTCGATTTAAATGAATAACCATCTCGCATCAAACAAGATCCAGATATAATGTTCATGCTCAACGCCGCACCAAATAACAATTATTTAGGTCTAAAACTAATCCCGATGGTAGATGTAGAGGTAGCGTGCCGACCGCGATCACATCGACTTTGGAACCATTTCCCACGCATCGTCACCTCGCCTTTAGCCAATCTTCGCTAATCCAGTAGTCCTCGCTTCGAGTTGCAAATATTAGCAATGTAACCAAAGATCAAATACCTGTGTACTATCATGAAAGCATTAGTAAGGTACACATCAATAACATGTATTGAAGGAAATATGCCCTAGAGGCAATAACAAAGTTATTATTTATTTCCTTATTTCATGATAAATGTTTATCATTCATGCTAGAATTGTATTAACCGGAAACATGATACATGTGTGAATGAATAAACAAACAACATGTCACTAGTATGCCTCTACTAGCTTGTTAATCAAAGATGGTTATGTTTCCTGACCATGAACAAAGAGTTGTTATTTGATTAATGAGGTCACATCATTAGTAGAATGATCTGATTGACATGACCCATTCCATTAGCTTAGCACACGATCGTTTAGTATGTTGCTACCGCTTTTATCCATGACTTATACATGTTCCTGTAACTATGAGATTATGCAACTCCGCTTACGGAGGAACACTTTGGTGCTACCAAACGTCACAACGTGAATCGGGTGATTATAAAGGAGTACTACAGTGTCTCCAAAGGCGATGTTGGGTTGGCGATTTCGAGATTAGGTTTTGTCACTCCGATTGTCGGAGAGGTATCTCTGGCCCTCTCGGTAATGCACATCATCAAGCCTTGCAAGCATTACAACTAATGAGTTAGATGTGAGATGATGTATTACGAACGAGTAAAGAGACTTGCTGAACGAGATTGAACTAGGTATTGATACCGACGATCGAATCTCGGCAAGTAACATACCGATGACAAAGGGAACAACGATGTTGTTATGCGGTCCGACCGATAAAGATCTTCGAGAATATGTAGGAACCAATATGGGCATCCAGGTCCCGCTGTTGGTTATTGACCGAGAATAGTTCTAGGTCATGTCTACATTGTTCTCGAACCGTAGGGTCCGCACGCTTAAGGTTTCATGATGCTTATTATGAGTTTATGTATTTTGATGTACCAAGAAGTTCGAGTCCCTGATGTGATCACGGACATGACGAGGAGTCTCAAATGGTCGAGACATAAAGATTGATATATTGGAAGCCTATATTTGGAGTTCGGAATGGTTCCGTGAAAACAGGAATTTATCGGAGTACCGGAGGTTACCGAACCCCGGGTACTACATGGGCCTTAGTGGGCCTCGAGGAGAAGAGGAGGGGCCGGCCAGGGTGGTCGCGCCTCCCCCCCAGTCCAATAGGACAGGAGGGGGCGGCGCCTTTCCTCTTCCCCCCCCAATCCTACTCCAACTAGGAAGGGGGAGTCCTACTCCCTGGGAGTAGGACTCCTCCGCCGCCTCTCTGGCCGGCCGCACCTCCCTCCCTCCTTTATATACGGGGCAGGGGGCACCCTAGGACACACAAGTTTGATCTACGGATCGCCTCTTAGCCGTGTGCGGTGCCCCCTCCACCATATTCCACCTCGGTCATACCGTCGCAAGCTTAGGCGAAGCCCCGCGCCGCGTGAAACATCAAGATCGCCACCACGCCGTCGTCAGGCCGACGAACTCTCCTCGACACTCGGCTGGATCGGAGTACGAGGGACGCCATCGAGCTGTACGTGTGTCAAGAACTCGGGGCGCCGGAGTAACGGCGCCGGATCGGTCGGATCGCGAGGAGAACGCGACGACTACTTCCTCTACGCTGTGATCGCTTCGCTTCGGGTCTACGAGGGTACGAGACAACACTCTCCCTCTCGCTGCTATGCATCACCATGATCTTGCGCAGCGTGAGGAAATTTTTGAAATTACTATGTTCCCCAACAAAGGGCATCCGAGCCTAGGTTTTTATGGTTTGATGTTTTGCACGAGTAGAACACAAGTGAGTTGTGGGCGATACAAGTCATACTACCTACCAGATGTCATACTTTGGTTCAGCGGTATTGTGAGATGAAGCGCCCGCACCGACATTACGCCAGACGCTTACGCGAGACTGGTTTCACCGCCACGAGCACTCGCTGCTTAAAGGTGACCGTGGGTGCCTGTCTCTCTCACTTTAGTTGAACTGAGGCTACGCCGGTCCTTGAGAAGGTTAAAACGGAGTCTATTTGACGAAGTATCGCTGTGGTTTTGATGCGTAGGTGAGACTGGTTCTTGCTTAAGCCCGTAGCAGCCACGTAAAATTTGCAACAACAAAGTAGAGGACGCCTAACTTGTTTTTGCAGGCATGTTGTGATGTGATATGGTCAAGACGTGATGCTATATTTTATTGTATGAGATGATCATGTTTTGTAACCGGTTATCGGCAATCGGCTGGAGCCATATGGTTGTCGCTTATTGTATGCAATGCAATCGCTCGTAATGCTTTACTTTATCACTAAGCGGTAGAGATAGTCGAGAAGCATAAGATTGGCGAGACGACAACGATGCTACGATGGAGATCAAGGTGTCGCGCCGGTGACGATGGTGATCATGGTGGTGCTGCGGAGATGAAGATCACGGCACAAGATGATGATGACCATATCATATCACTTATATTGATTTGCATGTGATGTTTATCCTTTATGCATCTTATCTTGCTTTGATTGACGGTAGCATTATAAGATGATCTCTCACTAAATTATCAAGAAGTGTTCTCCCGAGTATGCACCGCTGCCAAAGTTCGTCGTGCCTGCACACCACGTGATGATCGGGTGTGATAAGCTCACGTCCATCTACAACGGGTGCAAGCCAGTTTTGCACACGCAGAATACTCGGGTTATACTTGACGAGCCTAGCATATGCAGATATGGCCTCGGAACACGGAGACCGAAAGGTCGAGCGTGAATCATATAGTAGATATGATCAACATAAGATGTTCACCATTGAAAACTACTCCATTTCACGTGATGATCGGTTATGGTTTAGTTGATTTGGATCACGTGATCACTTAGATGACTAGAGAGATGTTTTTCTAAGTGGGAGTTCTTAAGTAATATGATTAATTGAACTTAAATTTATCATGAACTTAGTACCGATAGTATCTTGCTTGTTTATGTTTGATTGTAGATAGATGGCTCGTCTTTGTTGTTCCGCTGAATTTTAATGCGCTCCTTGAGAAAGCAAAGTTGAAAGATGATGGTAGCAATTACACGGATCGGGTCCGTAATCTCGAGGATTATCCTCATTGCTGCACGTAAGAGTTACGCCCCGGATGCACCGCTGGGTGCCAGCCTCGCCGCTGATGCAACCGACGACGTTAAGAACGTCTCGCGAGCAAAGCTGATGACTACTCTATAGTTCAAGTGTGCCATGCTTTACGGCTTAGAACCGGACTTCAACGACGTTTTGAACGCTCATGGAGCATATGAGATGTTCCAGAGTTGAAGTTAATATTCCAAATGTAATGCCCGGATTGAGAGATATGAAGTCTCCAATAAGTTCTATAGCTGCAAGATGGAGGAGAATAGTTCTCATTAGTGAGCACATACTCGTAATGTCCGGGTACTACAATCACTTGACACAATTGGGAGTTAATCTTCCGATGATTGTGTCATTGATGTAATTCTTCAATCACGCCACCAAGCTACAAAGGCTTCGTGATGAACTATAATATGCAAGGGTTAGTAAAGACTATACCGAGCTCTTCGCAATGCTAAAGGCTGCGGAGGTAGAAATCAAGAAGGAGCATCAAGTGTTGATGGTCAATAAGACCACTAGTTTCAAGAAGAAAGGCAAAGGGAAGAAGAAGGAACTTCAAGAAGAACAGCAAGCAAGTTGTGCTCAGAGAAGAAACCCAAGTCCGGACCTAAGCCTGAAATCGAGTGCTTCTACCGCAAGCGCATCGTCATCGAAGCGGAACTGCCCCAAGTATTTGGCGGATAAGAAGGATGGCAAGGTGAACAAAGGTATATGTGATATACATGTTATTGATGTGTACCTTACTAGAGCTCGCAGAGCACTGGTATTTGATATCGGTTCTGCTTGCTAATATTTGCAACTCAAACAGGACTACGGATTGCTTAACACGGCAAAGGACGAGGTGACGATGCGCTGGGAAATGGTTCCAAAGTCGATGTGATCGCGGTCGGCACGCTACCTCTACATCTACCTTCGGGATTAGTTTTAGACCTAAATAATTGTTATTTGGTGCCTCGCTGAGCATGAACATTATATCTGGATCTTGTTTGATGCGAGACGGTTATTCATTTAAATCGAGAATAATGGTTGTTCTATTTATATGAGTAATATCTTTTATGGTCATGCACCCTTGAGGAGTGGTCTATTTTGATGAATCTCGATAGTAGTGATACACATATTCATAATGTTGAAACCAAAAGATGCAGAGTTGATAATGATAGTGCAACTTATTTGTGGCACCGCCGCTTAGGTCATATCGGTGTAAAGCGCATGAAGAAACTCCATATCGATGGACTTTTGGAGTCACTTGATTATGAATCACTTGGCACTTAAGTAACCGTGCCTTATGGGCAAGATGACTAAAACCCCGCTTCTCCGGTACTATGGAGAGAGCAACAGATTTGTTGGAAATCATACATACGATGTATGTGGTCCGATGAATGTTGAGGCTCGTATGATATCGTTATTTTCTCACCTTCACAGATGACTTAAGCAGATATGGGTATATCTACTTAATGAAACATAAGTCTGAAACATTTGAAAAGTTCAAAGAATTTCAGAGTGAAGTTGAAAATCATCGTAACAAGAAAATTAAATTTCTACGATCCGATCGTGGAGGTGAATATTTGAGTTACGAAGTTTGGTCTACATTTGAAACAATGCGAATAGTTTCAAGAACTCACGCCACCCGAACACCACAACGTAATGGTGTGTCCGAACGTCGAATCGCACTTTACTAGATATGGTGCGATCTATGATGTCTCTTACAGATTTACCGCTATCGCTTTGGGGTTATGCTCTAGAGACGGCCGATTCACAATCGAATAGAACACCGTCGAACCGCTGAGACGACACCTTATGAACTGTGGTTTAGCAAGAAACCAAAGTTGTCGCTTTCTTAAAGTTTGGGGATGCGATGCTTATGTGAAAAACTTCAACCCGATAAGCTCGAACCCAAATCGAGAAATGTGTCTTCATAGGATACCCAAAGGAGACAGTTGGATACACCTTCTATCACAGATCCAAGGCAAGACATTCGTTGTTAAAATGGATCCTTTCTAGAGAAGGAGTTTCTCTCGAAAGAAGTGAGTGGGAGGAAAGTAGAACTTGATGAGGTAATTGTACCTTCTCCCTTACTTGAAAGTAGTTTGTCGCAGAAACCGGTTTCTGAGACACCTACACCAAGTAGTGAGGAAGTTGATGATGTTGATCATGAAACTTTAGATCAAGTTGCTACAGAACCTCGTAGATCAACCAGAGTAAGATCCGCACTGAGTGGTACGGTAATCCTGTTCGAAATCATGCTACTAGATCATGATGAACCCACGAACTATGAAGAAGCGATGGTGAGCCCAGATTCCGCAAAATGGCTTGAGGCCATGAAATCTGAGATGGGATCCATGTATGAAAACAAAGTATGGATTTTGGTTGACTTGCCCGAGGGTAGGCAAGCAATAGAAAACAAGTGGATCTTCAAGAAGAAGACCGACGCCGACGGTAATATTATCGTTTATAAAGCTCGACTTGTCGCAAAGGGTTTTCGACAAGTTCAAGGGATTGACTACGATGAGACCTTCTCACCAGAAGCGATGCTTAAGTCTGTCTGAATCATGTTAGCAATTGCCGATTTTATGATTATGAAATTTGGCAAATGGATGTAAAGACCGCATTCCTGAATGGATTTCTGAAGAAGAGTTGTATATGATGCAACCGTAAGGTTTTATCGATCCAAAGGAGCTAACAAAGTGTGCAAGCTCCAATGATCCATTTATGGACTGGTGCAAGCATCTCGAGTTGAATAAACGCTTTGATAGTGTGATCAAAGCATTTGGGTTTGTACAGACTTTTGGAGAAGCCTCAGATTTACAAGAAAGTGAGTGGGAGCTCAGAGCATTTCGATATTATATGTAGATGACATATTGCTAATCGGAAATGATATAGAATTTCTGGATAGCATAAAGGATACTTGAATGAAAGTTTTTCAATGAAAGACCTCGTGAAGCTGCTTACATATTGGGCATTAAGATCTATAGAGATAGATCAAGACGCTTAATTGACTTTCACAAAGCACATACCTTGACAAAATTTTGAAGAAGTTCAAAATGGATCAAGCAAAGAAAGGGTTCTTGCCTGTGTTACAAGGTGTGAAGTTGAGTAAGACTCAATGCCCGACCACCGCAGAAGATAGAGAGAAATGAAAGATGTTCCTATGCTTCAGCCATAGGCTCTATCATGTATGCAATGCTGTGTACCGCACTGATGTGTGCCTTGCTATAAGCCTAGCAGGAGGTACCAAAGTAATCCAGAGTGGATCATCGACAGCGGTCAAGAACATCCCGAAATACCGAAAAGGACTAAGGATATGTTTCTCGATATGGAGGTGACAAAGAGCTCATCGAAACGGTTACGCTGATGCAAGTTTTGACACCGATCCGACGATTCTAAATCGCAGACCGGATAATGATTTACACTAAACGGAGGAGCCGCCATTGGTGCAGTTCTAAACAAAGCGTCAGAAGCGGATCTACATGTGAAGCGGAGTACATAGCAGCTTCGGAAGCAGCTAATGAAGGAGTCTGGATGAAGGAGTTCATATCCGATCTAGGTGTCATACCTAGTGCATCGGGTCCAATGAAAATCTTCCGTGACAATACTAGAGCAATTGCCTTAGCAAAGGAATCCAGATTTCACAAGAGGACCAAGCACATCAAGAGACGCTTCAATTCCATCCGGACTTAGTCCGTGGGAGACATAGAGATTTGCAAGATACATACGGATCTGAATGTTGCGAACCGCTGACTAAGCCTCTTCCACGAGCAAAACATGATCAGCACCAAGACTCCATGGGTGTTAGAATCATTACTATGTAATCTAGATTATTGACTCTAGTGCAAGTGGGAGATCAAGGAAATATGCCCTAGAGGCAATAATAAAGTTATTATTTATTTCCTTATTTCATGATAAATGTTTATCATTCATGCTAGAATTGTATTAACCGGAAACATGATACATGTGTGAATGAATAAACAAACAACATGTCACTAGTATGCCTCTACTAGCTTGTTAATCAAAGATGGTTATGTTTCCTGACCATGAACAAAGAGTTGTTATTTGATTAATGAGGTCACATCATTAGTAGAATGATTTGATTGACATGACCCATTCCATTAGCTTAGCACACGATCGCTTAGTATGTTGCTACCGCTTATCCATGACTTATACATGTTCCTCGTAACTATGAGATTATGCAACTCCCGCTTGCGGAGGAACACTTTGGTGCTACCAAACGTCACAACGAATCGGGTGATTATAAAGGAGTACTACAGTGTCTCCAAAGGCGATGTTGGGTTGGCGATTTCGAGATTAGGTTTTGTCACTCCGATTGTCGGAGAGGTATCTCTGGGCCCTCTCGGTAATGCACATCATCAAGCCTTGCAAGCATTACAACTAATGAGATAGTTGTGAGATGATGTATTACGGAACGAGTAAAGAGATTTGCTTAACGAGATTGAACTAGGTATTGATACCGACGATCAATCTCGCAAGTAACATACCGATGACAAAGGGAACAACGATGTTGTTATGCGGTCCGACCGATAAAGATCTTCAGAGAATATGTAGGAACCAATATGGGCATCCAGTGTCCCGCTGTTGGTTATTGACCGAGAATAGTTCTAGGTCATGTCTACATTGTTCTCGAACCGTAGGGTCCGTGACGCTAAGGTTTCATGAAAGTTATTATGAGTTTATGTATTTTGATGTACCAAGAAGTTCGAGTCCCGGATGTGATCACGGACATGACGAGGAGTCTCAAATGGTCGAGACATAAAGATTGATATATTGGAAGCCTATATTTGGAGTTCGGAATGGTTCCGGTGAAAACAGAATTTATCGAGTACCGGAGGTTACCGAACCCCCGGGTACTACATGGGCCTTAGTGGGCCTCGAGGAGAAGAGGAGGCCGCCAGGTGGCCGCGCCCTTCTTCCCCCAGTCCGAATAGGACAAGGAGGGGGGGCGCCCCCTTCCTCTTCGCCTCCCCCAATCCTACTCCAACTAGAAAGGGGGAGTCCTACTCCTGGGAGTAGGACTCTCCCCCGCCTCTAGGCCGGCCGCACCTCCCCCTCCCTCCTTTATATACGGGGCAGGGGGCACCCTAGACACACAAGTTTGATCTACGGATCGCTCCTTAGCCGTGTGCGTGCCCCCTCCACCATATTCCACCTCGGTCATACCGTCGCAAGCTTAGGAAGCCTCGCTACCGGTGAAACATCAAGATCGCCACCACGCCGTCAGGCCGACGGAACTCTCCCCGACCCTCGGCTGGATCGGAGTACGAGGGACGCCATCGAGCTGTACGCGTGTCAAGAACTCGGGCGCCGGAGTAACGGCCGGGATCGGTCGGATCGCGAGGAGAACGTGACGACTACTTCCTCTACGCCAGATCGCTTCGCTTCGGTTCACGAGGGTACGTGAGACAACACTCTCCCTCTCGCTGCTATGCATCACCATGATCTTGCGTGTGCGAGGAAATTTTTGAAATTACTACGCTCCCCAACATGTATATCACATATACCTTTGTTCACTTTGCCATCCTTCTTATCCGCCAAATACTTGGGGCAGTTCCGCCCAAAGGTCCAAACCGCTTGGCAAGAGAAGCACTCGGCCTCGTGCTTAGGTCCAGACTTGGGTTTTTCTCTTGAGCAGCAACTTGTTTGCTGTTCTTCTTGAAGTTCCCCTTCTTCTTTCCTTTGCCCTTTTCTTGAAACTGGTGGTCTTGTCGACCATCAACACTTGATGCTCCTTCTGATTTCTACCTCCGCGCTTTTAGCATTGGCGAAGAGCTCAGAATAGTTTTGACCATCCCTTGCATATTATAGTTCATCACTAAGCTCTTGTAGCTTGGTGGCAAGTGATTGAAGAATTCTGTCAATGACACTATCATCGTGAAGATTAACTCCCGCTTGAATCAAGTGATTATTATACCCGATATTTTGAGTATGTGTTCACCGATGTAACTATTCTCCTCCATCTTACAGCTATAGAACTTATTGGAGACTTCATATCTCTCAATCCGCCAATTGCTTGAAATATTAACTTCAACTCCTGAACATCTCATATGCTCCATGACGCTCAAAACATCGTTAAAGACCCAAATCTAAGCCGTAGCATGGCACACTGCACTATCGAGTAGTCATCAGCTTTTGCTCGCCAGACGCTCTTAACGCCGCCGGGCCAGATCAAGAAGCAGTTCGGCACCCAGCGTGCTTCCAGACGTAATTCTTCTATGTAGCAATGAGGATAATCCTCAGGTTACGGACCCAGTCCGTGTAATTGCTACCATCATCTTTCAACTTTGCTTTTTCAAGGAACGCATTGAAATTCAACGGAACAACAACACGAGCCATCTATCTACAACAAACATAGAAAAGCAAAATACTATCAGGTACTAAGTTCATGATAAATTTAAGTTCAATTAATCATATTACTTAAGAACTCCCACTTAGATAGACATCTCTCTAGTCATCTAAGTGACCACGTGATCCAAATCAACTAAACCATGTCCGATCATCACGTGAGATGGAGTAGTTTCAATGGTGAACATCACTATGTTGATCATATTCATTATATGATTCACGCTCACCTTTCGGTCTCCGTGTTCCGAGGCCATATCTCAGATATGCTAGGCTAGTCAAGTTTAACCTGAGTATTCCGCTGCAGCAACTGCTTTTGCACCCATTGTATTTGAACGTAGAGCCTATCACACCCAATCATCACGTGGTGTCTCAAAGACGAAGAACTTTCGCAATGGTGCATACTGTGGAGAACACTTTGATAATTTTAGTGAGAGATCATCTTTAAATGCTATGGTCAATCAAAGCAAGATAAGATGCATAAAGGATAAACATCACATGCAATCAATATAAGTGATATGATATGGCCATCATCATCTTGTGCTTGTGATTCCATCTCCGGCACCGCCATGATCACCATCGCCACCGGGCGCAACACCTTGATCTCCATCGTAGCATCGTTGTCGCTACGCCCATCTATTGCTTTATGACTATCGCTACCGCTTAGTGATAAAGTAAAGCAATTACAGTATGCTTGCATTTCATACAATAAAGCGACAACCATATGGCTCCGCCATTGCCGATAACTTCGGTTACAAAACATGATCATCTCATACAATAAAATATAGCATCACGCCTTGACCATATCACATCACAACATGCCCTGCAAAAACAAGTTAGACGCCCTCTACTTTGTTGTTGCAAATTTTACGTGGCTGCTACGGGCTGAGCAAGAACCGTTTACTTACGCATCAAAACCACAACGATAGTTCGCTGGTTAGTGTTGTTTTAACCTTCGCAAGGATCAAGCGAAGCGGTTCAACTAAAGTTGGAGAAACAGACACCCGCTTAGTCACCTGTGCAAAGCACGGCGGTAAAACCAGTCTCGCGTAAGCGCACGCGTAATGTTGGTCCGGCCGCTTCATCCAACAATACCGCTGAACCAAAGTATGACATGCCGGTAAGCAAGATGACTTGTATCGCCCACAACTCACTTGTGTTCTACTCGCATATAACATCAACGATAAAACCTGGCTCTTGATGCCACTGCTAGGGGAACGACACTTCAAAAATTCGACGCACACGCAAGATCATGGTGATGCATAGCAACGAGAGGGGAGAGTGTTTTCCACGCACTTTGTAGACCGAAAGCGAAGCGCTATGACAACGCTGTTGATGTAGTCGACGCCCTCACGATCCGACCAATCCAAGCACCAACGCACGACACCTCCGAGTTCAGCACACGCTCAGCCGATGACGATCCCCTGACCGATCCAGCAGGGTTTCGGGATGAGTTCCACAAGACGACGGCGCAGGACGATGATGATGTTCTACCGACGCAGGTTCGCCTAAACACCACAACGATATGACCGAGGTGGAATATGGTGGAGGGGGCACCGCACACGGCTAAGGAACGATCACGAAGATCAACTTGTGTGTTCAGAGGTGCCCCCCGCCTCAGTGATATAAAGGAGCCAAGGGGGAGGGGGCGGCCGTCCAAGGAGGGCGCGCCAAGGGGGAGTCCTACTCCCACCGAGTAGGACTCCTTCTTCCTAGTTGGAGAAGGAGAAGGGGAAGGAGGAGGAAGAGGGGAAGGAAGGCCGCCCTCCCTCCTTGTCCTATTCGGACTAGGGAGGAGGCGCAGCCCACCTCTTGCCTCCTCTCCTCTTCTCCCCTTAGGGCCCATGAAGGCTCAAGAACCCCGGAGGGTTCCGTAACCCCCGTGTTCCGCAGAAAATCCCGATTTCACCCCTAACCATTCCGATATCCAAATATAGGCTTCCAATATATCAATCTTTATGTCTCGACCATTTTGAGACTCTCGTCATGTCCGTGATCACATCCGGACTCAACAATATTCGTACATCAAAACTTATAAACTCATAATAAAACTATCATCGAATCGTTGTTAAGAACCCTACGGTTCGAGAACTATATAGACATGACCTAGAACTATTCTCGATCAATAACCAATAGCGGAACATGGATGCTCATATTGGCTACTACATATTCTACTTAAGATCTTTATCGGTCAAACCGCATAACAACATACGTTGTTCCTTTGTCATCGGTATGTTACTTGCCCGAGATTCGATCGTAGGTATCCAATACCTAGTTCAATCTCGCTATCGCAAGTCTCTTTACTCGCTACATAATGCATCATTCCGTAACTAACTCATTAGCTACATTCTTGCAAGGCTTATAGTGATGTGCATTACCGAGAGGGCCTGAGATACCTCCCCGACAATCGGAGTGACAAAACCTAATCTCAAATACGCCAACTCAACATGTACCTTCGAGACACCTCAGAGAGCTCCTTTATAATCACCCAATTATGTTGTGACGCTTGGTAGCACACAAAGTGTTCCTCCGTAAACGGAGTTGCATAATCTCATAGTTACAGTGAACATGTATAAGTCATGAAGAAAGCAATAGCAACATACTAAATGATCAAGTGCTAGGCTAACTGAATGGGTCATGTCAATCACATCATTCTCCTAATGATGTGATCCCGTTAATCAGATGACAACACATGTCTATGGTTAGGAAACATAACCATCTTTGATTAATGAGCTAGTCAAGTAGAGGCATACTAGTGACGTTGTATTTGTCTATGTATTCACACATGTATCATGTTTCCGGTTAATACAATTCTAGCATGAATAATAAACATTTATCATGATATGAGGAAATAAATAATAACTTTATTATTGCCTCTAGGGCATATTTCCTTCATATGCATGTGAGAGAAATGGTGTTTTCCAACTGAGATTATTGAAAAGAGTGGTACATAGTAGTCAGAAAGAGAGATAGAGAAACAGAGAGAGCATGTGCGTGAGACACCCCGACACCTTGAAAGAGATTGTGAGGATGTGTGAAAGAGAAATGCCGATGCATATAAAGTGTGTGCACTTATGCGTTAGATAGAGAGATATCTACGTGTAAAAGGCGGTTCTACGCATTAAATTAAAATATAAATGGCATTATTATTTTTGGATGAGATCATGAATTTTGCAAAATTGCGTATGGACGAAAATCGGTCTATCAGACACCCATACTCTACTGAATTCTAGCATGTGCATGTGTTTATTTCATATTATCGATCCATAGAGTGAGAGCGGTTTGAAATACAGGCAATGGATGCTTTTGCAATTCATATATAAACATTATATAGTGCACTCCATGTTGTTAGTGTGAAGTACATTATACATTTGTCACTTGCATGGATACATTCCAAATTGCTAGCTACGAAATAAAATACATGTCGAATTCAACTTAAAGGGGGTTTCGAAGATTCGAATTCATAGGAAGTGCATTCATCTATTTGAACCCAAGATAATGGCATTTGTAAATCAGATGTAAAAGGGGGCATCAATCTTTGTTGTGAGTTTGAACATGGTATATATATTCATACGCATATCTAACTTTTTTTTGCAACCAAGGAGATTATACCTGGAACCATGCATGAACTGAGGTAAGTTGCATATTTTTTAACATTACTCGTGTACAATGTATATTAAAATGTACCCCCTCCATTCCAAAATAATCGTAGCTTTAGGATTTTCAAGAGTAAAGATTTGTGAAGTTTGACAAATCCTGAAAGTTCAATTCAAGAGAACCAAAACGTTAATGCTTCGCTCCCAAATATTGAACGGTTACCAAATAGGCCTCTCGTCACCCAAACCGCATGAGACTAATGTTTTGGTGGTAGGAAATTACTGTCCTGCTCGCCCGTAGCCTATCGCCCGATGTCCAAAGGTCTAAACCGTAGGTTTGTAACTTCACCAAGACGCCAGCCTCAACCGCCCGAGAAGCATTCATACGCCGCGGGCGCTTAAACACCCATGCGCCGTCAAATCTATCCCGCCCACATTTGGGACACCGACATGACTGTCCTACCCCAACCCGCAATATGTCCGAATTTTAGATGGGGGCAAAGTTTGTAACTTTCCCCAAATTTCAAACAAGCTGCCTCAAACCAAAACATTGTTCCCCTTAGTTCCCCGCCTCCTCCGCTTCCCCATTCATACTCCGTGCGCTGAAACACCCTTCCACCAGCCGCCAAACCCCAACCTCCTCCGTCCCTCCACCCCATAGCGACCAATCCACCGCCGCCTCCTCCATCACGCCGGAGCGTGACCGACGCCGCCGTTCAACACAATCGCAACCGCAACACCCTCAAGGACTTAGCAGCTGAAGCTGAGGCAGAGCTGCCTCCACGACATCGACGCCGACGTGCGCCGTACCAAAACCACTCCGACCACGCCGTCCTGCGCCTCATTGCTGCGCGGCTCCACTGCCGCAACCGCCCACCGCACCGAGCTGTTCCCGCCACGCCATTGTTCGCCGCCGGATCTGCTTCCCCGCCACCGGCTGCATCGCCACCGCACCACACTCAACAACTTGGCCATGGGTTCATCCAAGGCTGCACCGCCCTCCACAACTTATGGTTTCCGCCAACAACAAGATTGTCGGAAAAATGTATGAGGACACAACACGCCAAAGCAGAAAAGAGGTACCTCTTCCCTTATTCGCAAAATCCTATGTCTTCGCCACACCGTATTCATCCCACGAAAGAAAGTAGTTGAGCGCTTCATCTGCATCTTCTTCGTGATACTAAATGCACAAGGTTTCTCCCTTTACTATTTCACCTTTGCTAGAGGTCAAGAGTCTGCCTGGATTTCAATTCAGGTCACCGAACCGCAATTAAAGAAGCAGCACCCGCTTAGGCGCTGGAGCACCTAGTCCGCCTGTTCTCGGGAAGCGGCGATCGGTGTCATCATAGGGTGTGGGCGCAGAGTTGCTTGCCGCCCGATCCGGAGGTCGGCGGGGTTGAATGGATGGCCGGGCGGTGCCAAGCACGGGCAAAAGGTGAGGTCGAGGAGAGGGCGCAGTGGGAGGAATATCGGGCCGGTGGTCGCCGGTGTTTTGAGGAAGATCGCCAACACCGACCGGCCGAGGTAGATGAAGGTGATATCCCCGTTTGTTTGTACATCGGACGACGCAGTAAAAAATGGATCAATTTATTTGCTTTCAATGATCGTTATTTTCATAGAACTCAGAGTAATTGAGTGTGCCATGCATGTTGTGAGCTATCATATGTCTCCCGTCATTTATTTCTCACCGACCTGCTATCTGCTACCTTTACACTATACTAATTGTGCACACACTTCACCCATACTCACACTATTGTTTTTTTATGCATGGGTAATTCAGACTCTGACGCAGTGTTGATGAATGCAGAAAAGAAAAGACAGAAGTCGCTCTAGTGTAATTCGAAGATAAGCAAGAAGCGCTTTTGAAAGTGCAACTAATCCCGGTGGTTTTGGTAATTAATAACAACATATATATCATTGAACTAATAGTTACTTGAGAATCATTTCAGAGTTCAAGGATATGGGTATGGCAAGGATCAAGAAGTGGACCCCCAAAATGCTAAGGCAAGCATTGGCAAAAGCTCAAGACTCCATTTTTGGTTTAGTGATCCAAGATCACATTGAGTCCATAGGAAAAGCCAATACTATTAAAAGGGATGAGGTTATGATGATGATCCGTTGCTCAAGTGCTTAGTGATACATCTCCTAAACTATCAAGAACTTTCACCGCCATATACACTCATAAGTAGTCTCGGTCCCACCGATATTCCAAACTCACCACACCGAGATGAACCACCTCAGCCATAAGCCAAACCCTAGTAAACTCGGATTTTCCGATTCTCAACTCGGTCTCACCGAAACATGAGTTGCCAAGCTTCAGAATCTTCTCACATCAAATCGGTGTCACCGAGATGATGAAGTCGGTCCCACCAAATTGGCATGCTCTTGTCATTGCACTAATCGGACTAACCGAGATTGTATATTCGGTCCCACCGAAAATCCTAACGCTCACATTATTTGAACTATCGGTCTCACCGAGTTGTCCACTTCGGTCCCACCGAGATTGCTCAAATGTGTGTAACGGTTGGATTTTGTGTGGAGGCTATTTATACCCTCCACCCCTCTTCATTCGTGGAGAGAGCCATCGAAAGAACTACCACTCCTACCTTACATTTCTCGAGAAGAGAACTACCTACCCTTGTGTTGAGATCAAGTTGCTCCACTCCCACCATATGAAGCTTGATCTCTAGCCTTCCCAAGTTGCTTTCCACTCAATCCTTTCTTCCACCACAGCCAAATCAGTGAGGAGAGTTGAGTGTTGGGGAGATTATCATTTGAAGCACAAGAGCAAGGAGTTCATCATCATCTACAACATCTATTACCTTTTGGAGGGTGGTGCCTCCTAGATTGGTTAGGTGTCGCTTGGGAGCCTCCCATCGAGATGTGGAGTTGAACCAAGAAGTTTGTAAGGGCAAGGAGATCGCCTACTGTGAAGATCTACCCCGAGTAAGGCTAGCCTCCGTGGGCGAGGCCATGATGGAATAGACAAGGTTGCTTCTTCGTGGACCCTTCGTGGGTGGAGCCTCCGTGGACTCTCGCAGCCGCTACCTCCGTGGGTTGAAGTCTCCATCAACGTGGAAGTACGATAGCACCACCTATTGGAACCACGAGAAAATCACCGCTCCAAAATTGCGCTTGCTTTCTCCACCTCTCTTTACTACATGTGCAATTTACTTTCCGCTGCCTATACTCTAGAATTGCATGTGTAGGGTGATGCTTGACTTGATCATAATTGTGAATCTGCCAAAACTGTTCTTGTCAAAAGGCAGAATTTTTATATTGTCAAGTAGTCTAATCACCCCTCTAGACATACTTTCGATCCTACAAGTGGTATCGAGCTTTGGTCTCCATTGTATTGGTTTCATTGCATTGACTCCATAAGCTTGGTTTCACAACCTAGGAGAGTATGGCGCCTAGTGAGGGTAATTTTCAGAGAGGTCCTTACTTTGATGGTACAAATTTTGCTAGTTGGAAGCATAAAATGAAAATGCATATTCTTGGTCATAACCCAACCGCATGGGGCATTATTTGTGTTGGTATGCAAGGTGAATTCTTCGAGGAAGGAAAAGTTCTGGATCGCGGGTTACAACGGAAGAATTGCGGATGTTGCAAAACAATGCTCAAGCTTGTGACATTCTCTTCAATGCCTTGTGTCCCGAGGAGTTCAACAAAATCAGCCGCCTTGAGAATGCAAAAGAGATTTGGGATACTTTGGTTGAAATGCACGAAGGTACCGAGTCCGTGAAGGAATCAAAGCTAGATATTCTTCAAGGTCAACTTGACAAGTTCAAGATGAAGGATGGTGAAGGAGTCGCTGAAATGTACTCTAGGCTTGCTCTCATCACAAATGAGATTGCCGGCTTAGGAAGCGAAGAAATGACCGACCGATTCATCATCAAGAAGATTCTCGAGCTTTGATGGAAAGTATGACACCGTGCACTTTGATCCAAATGATGCCAAACTACAAGAATCTCAAGCCAACCAAGTCATTGGAAGAATTGTTGCTCATGAGATGACACTTAAGGATAAGGAAGAGCTTCACAACAAGTCAAGTGGTGCTTACAAAGCTACAAGTGATGCTCCCACAACCTCAAGTGACAAGTTAGTTTCCAATGAAGAGATAAGCCTAATGGTCAAGAACTTCAACAAATTCTACAAGAATAGAGGCAAAGAGAGAAGCTCAAAGTCTAGATCATATGATGAAAAGAGATCTTCTAGTCGTGATCGAATCACTACAATTGTGGAAGACCCGACACTACTCAAATGAGTGTACGGCTCCCCACAAGAGAAGAGAAGAATCTCCAAGAAGAAGAAGCTCAAGAGATGAGTCACCTCGAAAGAGAGAAGGAGCAGAGATGATCGTTATGAACGAAGACCTCTCTGGAGAAGCAAGGATTCGGAGAGGAAAGACAAGTCATCAAGGAGCTACACAAGAAGAAAACATCAAGCTCATGTAGGTGAATGGGTCTCCGCCCCGACTCCGACAATCAATCAAGGAAGCTATCACTCCAACTCCGACTACAAACCAAGATGAAGGTGTTGCCGGTCTTGCTCTCAGATCCTCCAACTCCAACTCCTACGACTTATTTGATTCACCAAATGAGGGAATTGGAAGATGCTTCATGGCTAAAGGCCCCAAGGTATCACACCCTGAATTCATTGACTTCAATAGTGATGAGGATGACTTGCTTGGTGAAGATGAACTCTTGCATGATAAATCCAGTGAGCCTAGTAACGATGAACATGCTAGTAGTCTTTATAGTCGAGAAGAGTCGAATGACAATGCTATGAAGGAGATTGAGCGCCTAACTAAAGAACTAAACACTCTTAAGTTAGCTCATGAAACAACTCAAGAAGATCATAGAGAGCTCCTAAGATCTCATGAGAAGCTACGCTTCGAGAAGCTCACTCTAGAGCAAGAACATGAGTTTCTAAAAGCAATCAATGACGATCTTCGAAAGAAGAGTTCTTCATATCTTGCCAAACGACTTCTCTTGTCTAATTTCTTGCCACCCATTAAGACTAAGCATGACAAGCATAAGAAAAATTCTTCCTCTAGTAGTAACAATAACCATGCTAAATCCAATGTTGTTGCTTCTAGTAGTTCTCTTGATTCCACTAACAATGTTTCAAGCCAAGTTACACTTGAGCAAGAAAATAGTTTATTGAAAGGGATCATAGAGAAAGGTGTCTACAAGAGCCTTGCCGAAGCAAGAACTTTGAGGAAATTGTTCGCAAGCAAGGAAGGCACCGAAGAATCAAGGAATTGGTTTTGAGCGAAAGTTCAACGCCGAAGGTGTTGAGGGAAGAAGGTCAATATCCTACTCCACAGTTTGTTCCTCAAAAGGAGAAGTATGATCCTACTTCTTCCAATGTGGAACAAGCTCAAGATGACCTTCCACCACAAGACCACAAGCTAAAAGGCAAGGACAAGCTTCAAGAGGAGATTGATGCATTTGTTGAAGCACCTCAAGCCATGGTCAAGTGGGTTCCCAAGGAAACGCCAAGTTCTACTTCACAAGCTCAACTACAACCCCAAGGATTCCCATCAAGATGATGTGGATCCCAAGAAGAAGAACTAGAAAGTTCTTGAGGGTGACTCCGCCAACATACTTCACTCACATTCATTTTGGCAAAAACTTGTGCAATCAACTTCCACATCGCACTAGTTCATGGAGTCACAAACCTCTTGTTGGTAAGTCAAGGACAAGGTAATCATTGCTTTCATGGACATCATCTATTGTGAACTTCAATCTATGTCCATGGATATCCTTGTTTGTTCCTTGTGGACTAACCCATGTAGGTATTGAAAGTGCCCAATCCAAAGGATAGCTCCCAACTCTTGATGATCTCCATCAACATTGAGCATCCACATCTTCAACATCTACATGAAGTCTTCTACGACAACCCAAGGTTAGTTTGACCCTTTAAAAGGGTTCTCACATCTAGGGGAGCTTTGTTCTAAAAATTGAGCTAAAGCATCTTCAAATGATGTGAACACATCAATGCTTTATGTAAAAGTGGTAACCCCACTTGTGCTTAAACGATGAGTATGACCTATGATCAAATGTTCTCATTTGGCTCCTAAGTCAATATACTCATATAAAGATGACCTAGTCATCGACAAATTGTGTGTTAGTTTCTAGAGTTTTGGTTGTGCATGTTTGACACATATTTCATTTGCTATCTTATTGTGTGAGCATGTTGGATGCATGATTTTATCCATTCGAGGACATCCATTTGTTGTTTTGGTCGCTTTTGAGTTTTCTCGACCAAATGGATGGACAAGAATGCCTAAGTACCTCCCCTAGCTATCTATGCTTTCTTGTCTCAAATTCTATTCATGCTTACATCACAAATTTTGAACAAGTCATTTTCGACCTCCGTGAGGAGCACTCGAGCCACCGATCCGTCAAGGGCTAATTTCCAAAACCTTCTAATTGATTTCGGTCGCACTAACTCACTCAAACTCGGTCGAACCGAAAGCATTTAGATCGATCTAGGTTTTCACCTCGGTGAAACCGAAGTTGTGATTTTCGGCGTGATCAAGTGCATAATCGCTTAGCAGCTTATCCATCTCGGTGCCACCGAAGTTTACAACTCGTCCCACCGACAAAGGGGTATATATTCCGAGGGCCACGCTGCTGATTCCTCCTTCAAACGCTTTCGCCCCACACCCCTTTGCCGCCGCCGCTTGGTCTCCGGATCGTCGCCGTTGCCGCCAGGCGCCGCCAGAGTCTCCGCCGCCAACGGACATCTCTCCGAGCTGCTGCCGCCAGAGAAAACTCCACCAAGTTAGGGTGAGTTTTGATCCCACTGTGCTCCCATCTCCGATTCAATGCACGCTTGGTTTGCCTAGTATCTTGCCACGATTGAAATCCTCCCAGACACCGATTAGTTCGTTTGAACTAGATTCGAGTAAAAGTTTTAGGTTAGGTTTCATGAACATATCTCGGTGAGACCGATTTTATATTTTCGGTATGACCGATTTGGCCTATGGCCATTGCATCGCACCTTCGGTCCAACCGAAGTTGTGCAAAATCGGTGTGACCAAATGAAGATTCTGTGAAACCCTAGTGTTTTCGGCAGACTAAAACCCACTTCGTCAAACCGAAAGTGGTGTGCCAAGCTCCTGCTTAACACTTCGGATTCACCGAATCTTAAACTCGGTCTGACCGAAATGTCTTCGTGAAAACTTAATACTAGAATTTGAACTCATTTTTTGCAAAACTTCTGCAGCTTTGTGATGACTCTTCTTCTCGCCTACACCTTATCTATTCACAAGTTGTCGCCATGTCGATGCCAAAGGATAATGTAACAGGTCGAGACACCCATTGCGACATTCCGAGGCGTGCACTAGTCCCGATCCTAGTAGCTCATCCGATGATGGTGAGAGGAGTACACCAAGTGGCATGCCTCCCCGCAGCCACCAGAGCTAGAAAGAAGAGGAATTTAGATGATGAGGATTCAGATTTTGTTGTTGAGGAAGAGGTGACCTCAAAGCCTAAAGGAAGGTTGTTGCAAAGAGCAACAAGGTCAACAAACTAAGAAGGGCACCAAAGAAAGTCAAGCAGTCAACTGCTGCTAAGAAGCTGAATTTGGGAGAGGCAGCTGCAAGCAAAGTGAAGAAAACCACCAAGAGAAAGAGGATAGTGCATGATGCAGCAGAGAGGATGAGGATGAGGAAGCACCCCAGCCTACTCCTCGTAAGGTCAAGCTCATGGGTGATGCCATTAAGGCCGGAGCCACATCAAAGCCCAAGAAATCTGCTTCCAGCCTAAGGCAGCTCCAAAGAAAGCCTCCGCCAAGCCCAAGAAGACCGTCAAAACATTCCAAAGATCCTAAAAGAACAAGGATGATGTGCCACCAAATGAGTCAGACGATGAAGGACCAGTTTTGCGTAAACTTCGTCCAAAATCGCCACTACATAATGATGCTCATCCTCAAGCCGAGGATATGAAGGCAAGGAAAGATAAAGGTCTCTGTGCTATGGAGACAAACCACCCATATGCCGTGAGGAGAAGAACTGCCAGAGATCCCAGATTTCACACCGAGAGCAGCAGACTTCTATGAGACCGTGCCGATGGACAAGAAGCCCATAGTCGCAGCATAATTCGATATGTCGATCGGAAGTACATTGACAAATAAGAGCACAGAGATTTCTTTCCACATGTGCATGAAAGTTTCACCGCATGTGGAGTTGCAGATTTTGTAGGTCGAAATTAACCAGTTGGAACGATGGGATGATAATGCAATTTATGCCACAGCCTAACTTCTACCCCGATGGAAAGATTATGTGGATGATCAAGGTCAAAGATTTTCTTCTTCTGTTGAAGCATGGGCAGAAATTCTGAATGCTCCAAAGGCAACAAGAAGATGATATTGATGTATATGGGATTCCAAAGAAGAATCATGAATCCATGAAAACATGTACAAAGAGATTCCAACAAAGGATTTGGGAATCTGGAAGCTCGCCTCACTACTATCTCCAAAGCAGCATACCTACCACTAATACCATTTTGAGGCATACCTTGATGCCCAAATCTGAGATCATCGCATGATCGAGGATACTCTATCAACATGCTGCACATACTTGATGAGAAAGCACCTTTCAGATGGACTTGATGGTAGAGACCATTAAGAGGACTGCAAATGACCGTAAAGGTCATGTGGATTTGCCCTGCAGATTCAGATGCTTATCAATGCCAAGTTTGGCATGGGCACATTCTTGTTGGATAGAGAACATTTACCGCTGGCAGCCAGAGCATGAAGACAATGTTGTTGTGATGGATGAGGAGGATCCGACATCTGCTGAAGGTCAAGCCAAGATCGAAGTCGCTAAGAAAGCCAAAGTCGACAAGGAAGCAAAGAAGCAGCAGCAGCCTAAACCAAAGAGTTTCGAGAGCAAATTTTGAAGCTACTCAAAGGATTGAACAACGCTCGCCAAAGATTGTATGCCTTAGGAGAACTTAGAGAGGATTGTTGAGGACAAGATCCACGCCTGACGTGAAGTCGATCAAGTACAAGTGACCACCAACAAGCTCGAGGCGACATTGAGGAAGCAAAGCAGGAGAAGGAAGAGCTTATGCGTGAGTTGCAGGATGACTTAGTCCAGATTCTCAGCTGGACAGATCGCCCGGTTCCTAAAGGACCCCGATCAACTGCTATTCCAAAGGATGTATTACACCAGACTAAATTTTCAAGACTCCTACGCCCAAAGCAGCTATTTCAACTCCAGCTCAAAGGACTACTTCCAAAGATGCACATCACCAAGTTCGCCGATGCCGGTCATATCCACTCCGACATCAACCAGATGGAGCCGCCAAAGTTCACAAGTGACGCTTAGCTCTATGCTTTTTCAACTTTTTGGTAACTTGTTGCCAAAGGGGAGAAATTGTATAGATCATAGACTTTGAGAGAGAGAGTGTTGTTGTCTTTGCGCTTTTGCTCTTTCGTTTTTTTGTGGTCTTTTGAGATACTTTTGGTTTTCGAGACATTCAAGTGTGTTTGATACTCCGCTTGATTCTACCTTAATGAGTGCTTGGTCGATTATGCTTTAATGTGTGCTTAATGCTTATCATATGCCATTCCTATCTCGTATGACCATTTACTCATGTCTTGGTGATTGGGTGCATGCTGTTCATTCTTATCATTTTGATATGACATGGAAGAGTGACCCATGATCCTAATCGATTCATTTGCATTCAAACGCAAATCTTAAATAATGCACAAATTTAGGGGAGCTTTGCTTATCACATACTTCAAAGCTTAATATATATATTCATTGATTATATCCTTTGTCGTTTTTGATCTATATGTTGTCATCAATTACCAAAAGGGGGAGATTGAAAGTGCAACTAATCCCGGTGGTTTTGGTAATTAATAACAACATATATATCATTGAACTAATAGTTACTTGAGAATCATTTCAGAGAGTTCAAGATATGGGTATGGCAAGGACCAAGAAGTGGACCCCAAAATGCTAAGGCAAGCATTGGCAAAAGCTCAAGACTCCATTTTTGGTTTAGTGATCCAAGATCACATTGAGTCCATAGGAAAAGCCAATACTATTAAAAGGGGATGAGGTTATGATGATGATCCGTTTCTCAAGTGCTTAGTGATACATCTCCTAAACTATCAAAGAACTTTCACCGCCATATACACTCATAAGTAGTCTCGGTCCCTCCGATATTCCAAACTCAGTCACACCGAGATGAACCACCTCACCATAAGCCAAACCCAAGTAAACTCGGATTTTCCGATTCTCAACTCGGCCTCACCGAAACATGAGCTGCCAAGCTTCAGAATCTTCACATCAAATCGGTGTCACCGAGATGATGAAGTCGGTCCCACCGAAATTGGCATGCTCTTTGAAATATCAGATTTTATCGACTAACCGAGATTGAGACCACTACAACACTCTCATTTTTTGAGGCGTGTGCCTCTGATTTGTTAGCCATCCTCGTCAAGACACTCGAGATCCAAGAAGTTTGTAAAGGCAAGAGATCACCTACTTGCGAAGTCTCATGCGCTTCCGCCAGGAGGGCTATGAAGGAATAGACAAGGTCGCCACCCTGTGGGTGGAGCCTCAAGGACTCGCAGCCTGCTACTCCTTCAGTTGAAGTTCCATCAACTGTCCCACCTTGAACCTCCACTAAATCATGTCACAGCCCAAAATTGTGTCGCTTTTCCACCTCTCTTTACTACATGTGCAATTTACTTCCGCACGCTGTAGGATCGGAAGTATGTCTAGAGGGGGGTGATTAGACTACTTGACAACTTAAAAGTTTAGCCTTTTGATTAGGGCAAGTTTTAGCAAGTTCACAATGATGACCAAGTCAAGTATCACCCTACACATGCAATTCTAGAGTTATGGCAGCGGAAAGTAAATTGCACATGTAGTAAATAAGAGGTGGAGAAGAGCAAACGCAATTTGAGACACGGAGATTTTTCTCGTGGTTCCGATAGGTGGTGCTATCGCCAATCCACGCTGATGGAGACTTCAACCCACGGAGGGTAACGGCCATGAGAGTCCATGGAGGGCTCCACCCACTAAGGGTCCACGAAGAAGCAACCTTGTCTATGCCATCATGGCTTACGCCCACGGAGGACTAGCCTTACTGGGTAGATCTTCACGAAGTAGGCAATCTCCTTGCCCTTACAAACTTCTTGGTTCAACTCCACATCTTGACGGAGGCTCCCAAGCCACACCTAACTAATCTAGGAGGCACCACCTCCAAAAGGTAATAGATGGTGTTGGTGATGATGAACTCCTTGCTCTTGTGCTTCAAATGATAATCTCCCCAACACTCAACTCTCCTCACCGATTTGGCTGTGGTGGAAGAAAGGATTGAGTGGAAAGCAACTTGGGAAGGCTAGAAATCAAGTTTCATATGGTGGGAGTGGAGCAACTTGATCTCAACACAAGGGTAGGTAGTTTTCTTCTCGTAAATGTAAGGTAGGAGTGGTAGTTCTTTCCGATGGCTCTCTCCACTAATGAAGAGGAGGTGGAGGGTATTTATAGCCTCCACATAAAATCCAACTGCTATACACATTTGACCAATCTCGGCCGACTCAAGTTGACAACTCGTGAGACCGAAAGTTCAAATCTTAGAACGTTGGGATTTTCGTGGGACCGAAAATACAATCTCTGCTAGTCCGATTCTTCCAAAGTCTAGGGTTTGCCAATCTTGGGACTGACTTTCTCATCTCGGTGACACCGATTTGAGTACGTATGTTACGTGCTTTATAACACCAATTTCGTATGACCGAGTTTGGAATCGAAAATCCAAATTTTAGGGTTTGGGTATATGGCGAGGTGGTTCATCTCGTGTGACTGAAGTTTATGGAATCGGTGGGACCGAGATTACTTATGGGTTTATGTTGGAATGAAAGATTGCTCGATAGTTTGAGAGATAAATCACTAAGCACTTTGAGCAACCAGATCATCATCATAACCTCATCCCCTTTAATAGTATTGGCTTTCCTATGGACTCAATGTGATCTTGGATCACTAAACCAAAAATAGAGTCTTGAGCTTTTGCCAATGTTTTCCTTAGCATTTTGAGGGTCCACATCATCACCATTGCCATACCCATATCAATGAACTTTCTGAAATATTCTCAAGAAATGATTAGTTCAATGATATATATGTTGTTATTAATTACCAAAACCACCCGGGATTAGTTGCACTTTCAATCCCCCTTTTGGTAATTGATGACAACATATAGATCAAAGCTCGACAAATGATATAATCAATGAATAACATCGTCGCTTGAGAAGTATGTGATAAGCAAGAGCTCCCCTAAATTTGTGCATTATTTAAGATTTATGCTTGAATGCAAATGCACAATCGATTAGGATCATGGGTCACTCTTCCATGTCACATACATCTTGGTGGAGCGCACAAAATGATAAGAATGAATAGCATGCACCCAATCACCAAGACATGAGTAAGTGATCATACAAGATGAATAGAATATGATAAGCATTAAGCACACATTAAGCATAGTATGATCAAGCACTCATCAAGATAGAGCAAACGAGTATCAAACACACGAAATGTCTCAAGGAACTCAAAAGTATCTCAAGGAAAACCGCAAACGAAAGAGCAAAAACGAGCACTCTCTCTCAAGTCCTATGATCTATACACTTTCTCCCTTTGGCAACAAGTTACCAAAAGTTCGAAGATATAGAGCTAATCGCCACTAGGGACTCACCGGCGTCTGCTCAAGCCGATGGAGTGGAGATAGCTGCATCTCGCAAAAGCTTCGCAAGTCTGTGGAGCTGGAGGAGTGGATACCGAGCCGGCACAGAACCGATGGAGCTGTGGAGGTGCTGATGTAGTAGCCCGGGTCTGCCACAGAATAGCAATGATCTGGCTTTAGGGCACCGCAGCAGTTGCTCATAGTCATCCTCGACTAGATCACCTTCCATCTCCTTCATGAGCTCGCTTTCTCCTCTTCGCTTCCTCAATGTCCGCCTGCTTGTTGACGGTGACTGCACTTCACCACTTTGACATCCAGAGCATGGAACTTATCTTCAACTATCCTCTCAAGACTCTCCCGAGACTGCACTATGCTGGCCAAAGCGAGTTCAATTCTCTCGAGTGGCTTCAAGAAGTTGTTCTCCAACGCCTTGGGCTTTGCTGCCGCTTCTTCTCAGCTTTAGCTTGTTTGGCAGCTTCAGACTTAGCGTGTCCTTCAACAGATGTGGGAGCATCCTCACCATCACAACTTCATTATCTTCATGTTCAGGCTGCAGTGGCAAGTGGGGTCTATCCAACAGTAGGTGTCCGTGCAAACTTGGCATTAATGAGCATCCAATATGCGGAGCAAACCCACACGACTCTTCTTCGTCTCTTGTCATCCTCTTGATAGTCTCTACTATCGTGTCCATCACCTTAAAAGGTGTCTTCGATCCGAATGTGCAGCATGTTGATAGAATAGCCTCTTATCATGCGGTGGTCTCCGACTTGGGCATCAAAGTATGCCTCGTAATGGTGTTAGTGGTTGGGAGACCCGCTCAAGATGATAAACCGATCCAAGCTTCCATATCTCAACATCCTTGTCGTACCTCATTGTACATGTTCTTCATAGACTCGTGATTCTTCTTTGAATGCCATAGACATCAACATCATCGCCCTTGATATCGTGCATTCAAAGAACGCTTCCATTCCTCAACAGCTTGAGGAGAATCTCTCGCCTTCGCATCATCCATACACCGCCATCCGATAGAAGTGTGCGTGGCATAGAACCGCATGATCATCTCATCATTCCAAGCAATTTCGACCAACGAACTCAAGAACTCCACATGCGTGAAGCTCTCATGCACATGTGGGAAATAGTCTCGTGTTTTCACTGCCGATGTAATCCCTACCATATATCCGTGTCAAGAATAATTGGCTTTTATCCATGAGCACTGCCTCATAGAAGTCTTGTTGCTCTCTCGTGTGGAACCTAGAGTCAACAAATGTCCTTCTCCCGGTGGCATATGGATCAACTTGCCTCCATAGCTCGAGACCTTTGTCCTTCCTTTCCTTCATATTTTCAGCTCGAGGATGAGCATCATTATGAACTGGCAATTTCGCTCGAGCTTCAAGAAAACATGTGCCTCTTCATCGATTCAGCAGTGGCACATTGTCCTTCTTCTTCTCTCAAGCAGTATGTTTCTCACAGCTTTTTTGGCTTGGCAGAGGTTTGGCTTGGGCTGCCTTTGCTGGAGCTGATGGCTTAGATTTTGTGGGTGCTCCTGCTCGATGGCATCTCCCATCAACTTTTGCTTCGAGGAGGCTGGGTGCTTCTCATCGAGTCATCATCATCGCCTTCTTCATGAACTAGCCTCTTCCTCTTGGAAGTTTTCTTGATCTTGCTGGAGGTTTCTTCTTCCATGCTCAGCTTCTTTGCAACTGTGGATTTCTTCTTTGCTGGTGCCTTTCTTTGTTTGTCGCTTTGATAGCCCTTTTGGCAACCACTTTCCTCTTAGGCTTGAAGTTATCTCCTCATCTCGCAACAAAGTCGAGTCTTCCTCATCGTAATTCTCTTCTTCCTGGCCTTGGTGGCAGCTGGAGGCAATCCACTTGGAGTGCTCCTCTCCATCATCTAAAAACTGCTTGCTTCAGACTTGTGACTCGCCTCGAATCTCAACCGGTGATTCAGACTGTTCGCTGTCACTTGCATCGTATATGACCGATAACCTGTGAAAAGAATAGGTATAGGCGTAATAGAAGAGTTATCACAAACTGCAGAGGATTTTGCAAAAAAATGAGTTCAAACATTAGTTTTAGGTTTTCATGTAATGCATTTCGGTCTGACCGAGTCTAAAATTCGTGAATCCAAGTGCCTAAATGCACTATACACACCACTTTCGTTGGACCGAAATGGGTTTCGGCCCAGCCGAGAGCACTAGGGTTTCACTAATCCTCACTTCGGTCTTACCGATTTGCACAACTCGTTTAACCGAAAAGTGCAAAGGCAATGGCCAGAGGCCAAATCGGTCATCCGAGAATGTAGAATCGGTCACACCGAGATGTGTTCGCGGAAACCTAACCCTAAAATTTTCACTCAATTTTGTTCTATGATCTAATCTGCTGGATAGGAAGATTTCAATCTTGGCAAGAAGCTAGGCAAAACCTATCGTGCATAGAATCGAGGTTGAAGCACGAGAGGGATGAAACTCACCCAACTGGTGGAGTTTCACCACGGCGCAACGGCGCGATGAGATTGACCGCTGACGGCGATGGAGACCAAGCGCGGGGCGCACAGCGACGGCGGAGACGATCCAAGACCACGGCGACGGCAAATAAGGGTTTGAGGGCGAGGCGTTTTGAAGAAGTAATCAACGCGCTGTCCTCGGGTATATATACCTTCGGTTGCCGGTGGGACCGAAGTTGAAAACTCGTGGACCGAGATGGTTAATCGCAAGGCACTCACTTCGTCACGCCGAATTTGTAACTCGGTTTCACCGAGGTGAAAACCTAGATCAATCCAAGTGATTTCGGTCCGTCCGATTTGAGTATATTGGTTTGACCGAAAGTACTTAGAAGGTTTTGGAAGTTAGGCTTTGACGGATCGGTGGCTCCGAGTGCTCCTCACTGTCCTGTCCAAAAAGTCTTGTTCAAAGTTTGTGATATAAGCATGAATAGAGTTTGAGACAAGAAAGCATAGATAGCTAGGAGGAACTTAGGCATTCTTGTCCATCCATTTGGTCAAAAGAAAAATCCAAAAGACCAAAGCAACAAATGGATGTCCTCGAATGGATAAAATCATGCATCCAACATGCTCACACAATAAGATAGCAAATAAAATATGTGTCAAACATGCACAAACAAAACACTAGCTACTAGCACACAATTTGGCGATGACTAGGTCATCTATATATGAGTATATTGATTTAGGAGTCAAATGAGAACATTTGATCATAGGTCATACTCATCGCTTAAGCACAAGTGGGGTTACCACTTTCCATAAAGCATTAATGTGTTCACATCATTTGAAGATGCTTTAGCTCATTTCTTTAGAGCAAAGCTCCCCTTGATGTGAGAACCCTTTAAAGGGTCAAACTAACCTTGGGTTGTCGTTGAAGACTTCATGTAGATGTTGAAGATGTGGATGCTCAATGTTGATGAAGATCATCAAGAGTTGGGAGCAATCCTTGATTCGGCACTTTCAATACCTACATGGGTTAGTCCCACAAGGAACAAACAAGGATATCCATGGACATAGATTGAAGTACACAATAGATGATGTCCATGAAAGCAATGATTACCTTGTCCCTTGACTTACCAACATGAGGGTTTGTGACTCCATGAACTAGTGCAAGATGTGGAAGTTGATTGCACAAGTTCTTTGCCAAAATGAATGTGAGTGAAGTATGTTATGAGTCACCCTCAAGAACTCTCTAGTTCTTCTTCTTCGATCCACATCATCTTGATGGGAATCCTTGGGGTAGTAGTTGAGCTTGTCGGTAGAACTTGAAGTTGCCTTGGGAACCCACTTGACCATGGCCTTGGGTGCTTCAATGAATGCATCAATCTCCTCTTGAAGCTTGTCCTTGCCTTTTAGCTTGTGGTCTTGTGGTGGAAGGTCATCTTGAGCTTGTTCCTTATTGGAAGAAGTAGGATCATACTTCTCCTCTTGAGAAACAAACTTTGGAGGGATATTGACCTTCTTCCCATTCAACACCCTCGGCGTTGAACTTTCGCTCAAAACCAATTCCTTGATTCTTCCGTGTCTTCCTTGTTTGCAAACAATTTCTCAAAGCTCTTGCTTCCGCAAGACTCTTGTAGACACCTTTCTATAATCCCTTTCAATAGACTATTTTCTTGCTCAAGTGAAACTTGGCTTGAAACATTGTTAGTGGAATCAAGAGAATTACTAGAAGTAACAACATTTGATTTAGCATGATTATTGTTACTACTAGATGAAGAATTTTTCTTATGCTTGTCATGCTTAGTTTTAATAGGTGGCAAGAAATTAGACAAGAGAAGTCGCTTGGCAAGATATGAAGAACTCTTCTTCAAGATCGCCATTGATAGCTTTAGAAACTCATGTTCTTGCTCTAGATTGAGCTTCTCAAGCGTAGCTTCTCATGAGATCTTAGGAGCTCTCTATGATCTTCTTGAGTTGTTTCATGAGCTAACTTAAGAGTGTTTAGTTCTTTAGTTAGACGCTCAATCTCCTTCATAGCATTGTCATTCGACTTTTCTCGACTATAAAGACTATTAGCATGTTCATCATTACTAAGCTCACTAGATTTGTCATGTAAAAGCTCATCTTCACCAAGCAAGTCATCCTCATCACTATCAAAGTCAATAAACTCGTGGTGTGATACCTTGGGGCCTTTTGCCATGAAGCATCTTCCAATTCCTCATTTGGTGAATCAAATATGTCATAGGAGTTGGAGTTGGAGGACACGAGAGCAAGACCGCAACACCTTCATCTTGATCAGATTCGAGTTGGAGTGATAGCTTCTTTCGAGTGATTGTCGAGTCGGAGCCGAAACCCATTCACCAACATGAGCTTGATGTTTTCTTCTTGTGTAGCTCCTTGATGACTTGTCTTTCCTTTCCGAATCCTTGCTTCTCCGAGAGGATCTTCGCTCATAACGATCATCTCTACTCCTTCTCTCTTTCGAGGCGACTCTTCTCTTGAGCTTCTTCTTCTTGGAGATTCTTCTTCTTGTGGGGAGTCGAACACTCATTTGAGTAGTGTCCGGTCTTCCACAATTGTAGCAGTTTCGATCACGACTAGAAGATCTCTTTTCATCATATGATCTAGACTTTGAGCTTCTTTCCTTGCTTCTACTCTTGTAGAATTTGTTGAAGTTCTTCACCATTAGGCTTATCTCTTCATTGGAAACTAGCTTGTCACTTGAGGTTGTGGGAGCTTCAACGCAGCTTTGTAAGCACCACTTGACTTGTTGTGAAGCTCTTCCTTATCTTTAAGTGTCATCTCATGAGCAACAATCCTTCCAATGACTTCGTAGGCTTGAGATCTTTGTAGTTTGGCATCATTTGGATCAAAGTGCACACGGTGTCATACTTTCCATCCAAAGCTCGAGAATCTTCTTGATGATGAATCGGTCGGTCATTTCTTCGCTTCCTAAGCCTGCCATCTCATTGGTGATGAGAGCAAGCCTAGAGTACATTTCAGCACTTCTTCACCTTCCTTCATCTTGAACTTGTCAAGTCGACCTTGAAGAACATCTAGCTTTGATTCCTTCACTGACTCGGTACCTTCGTGCATTTCACCAAAGTATCCCAAATCTCTTTGCATTCTCAAGACGGCTGATCTTGTTGAACTCCTTGACACAAAGCATTGAAGAGAATGTCACAAGCTTGAGCATTGTTCAGAACATCCGCAACTCATCCGCAGAGCTTCGCGATCCGAACTTTTCCTTCCTCAAGAACTCACCTTGCAAGCCAACACAAATAATGCCCCATGCGGCAGGTTATGTCCAAGAATATGCATTTTCATTTTATGCTTCCAACTAGCAAAGTTTGAACCATCAAAGTAAGGACCTCTACGAAATTACCTCACTAGACGCCATACTCTCCTAGGTTGTGAAACCAAGCTTATGGAGTCCAATGCAATGGAAACCAATCCAATGGAGACCAAAGCTCGATACCACTTGTAGGATCGAAGTATGTCTAGAGGGGGGGTGATTAGACTACTTGACAACTTAAAAGTTTAGCCTTTTGATTAGGGCAAGTTTTTAGCAAGTTCACAATGATGACCAAGTCAAGTATCACCCTACACATGCAATTCTAGAGTTATGGCAGCGGAAAGTAAATTGCACATGTAGTAAATAAGAGGTGGAGAAGAGCAAACGCAATTTGGAGACACGGAGATTTTTCTCGTGGTTCCGATAGGTGGTGCTATCGCCAATCCACGCTGATGGAGACTTCAACCCACTGAGGGTAACGGCCATGCAGAGTCCACGGAGGGCTCCACCCACGAAGGGTCCACGAAGAAGCAACCTTGTCTATGCCATCATGGCCTACGCCCACGGAGGACTAGCCTTACTCGGGTAGATCTTCACGAAGTAGGCGATCTCCTTGCCCTTACAAACTTCTTGGTTCAACTCCACATCTTGACGGAGGCTCCAAGCTTACACCTAACTAATCTAGGAGGCACCACCTCCAAAAGGTAATAGATGGTGTTGGTGATGATGAACTCCTTGCTCTTGTGCTTCAAATGATAATCTCCCCAACACTCAACTCTCCTCACCGATTTGGCTGTGGTGGAAGAAAGGATTGAGTGGAAAGCAACTTGGGAAGGCTAGAAATCAAGTTTCATATGGTGGGAGGAGCAACTTGATCTCAACACAAGGGTAGGTAGTTTTCTTCGTAAATGTAAGGTAGGAGTGGTAGTTCTTTCGATGGCTCTCCACTAATGAAGAGGAGGTGGAGGGTATTTATAGCCTCCACACAAAATCCAACTGCTACACACATTTGACCAATCTCGGCCGACCAAGTTGACAACTCGGTGAGACCGAAAGTTCAAATCTTAGAACGTTGGGATTTTCGTGGGACCGAAAATACAATCTCTTGTTAGTCCGATTCTTCCAAAGTCTAGGGTTTGCCAATCTCGTGGGACCGACTTTCTCATCTCGGTGACACCGATTTGAGTACGTATGTTACAAGCTTGGCAACACCAATTTCGTATGACCGAGTTTGGAATCGGAAAATCCAAATTTTAGGGTTTGGGTATATGGTGAGGTGGTTCATCTCGCAGACTGAGTTTATGGAATCGGTGGGACCGAGATTACTTATGGGTTTATGTTGGAATGAAAGATTGCCGATAGTTTGAGAGATAAATCACTAAGCACTTTGAGCAACCAGATCATCATCATAACCTCATCCCCTTTAATAGTATTGGCTTTCCTATGGACTCAATGTGATCTTGGATCACTAAACCAAAATAGAGTCTTGAGCTTTTGCCAATGTTTTCCTTAGCATTTTGAGGGGTCCACATCATCATCATTGCCATACCCATATCAACGAACTTTCTGAAATATTCTCAAGAAATGATTAGTTCAATGATATATATGTTGTTATTAATTACCAAAACCACCCGGGGATTAGTTGCACTTTCAGCTGCCTATACTCTAGAATTGCATGTGTAGGGTGATGCTTGACTTGATCATAATTGTGAATCTGCCAAAAACTGTTCTTTGTCAAAAGGCAGAATTTTTATATTGTCAAGTAGTCTAATCACCCCCCCTCTAGACATACTTTCGATCCTACACGTTTCAACGCTCTAATGGGTGCAGTGTCAGCAGTTGGAGACAGTAAAAGTAGCTCTGCAATTGATGATCTCAATTGCCACACACAACCATCCTGTGTGCTTGCTTTAACTTCACACAATACAAATGTGGTTGCATGTTGCATATGGTGTCTAGCTTGTATTGCTTCCGATTTGGTTAAATTGCATCTCGCCATTTTACACATTATACCTTTGATAATGACATGCCTTCCTGCTTTTGATACATACTACATATGTCTATTAACCATGTTCGTACATCAAACTAATGCTCTTTGTATCCCTCGTCAATCACTTATGATGAGACAACACCCGTGGGTTATCGTGAGATGCCCTACTCGCTTAAAGAGTGCAAAGGTCATCCTCCCCACATGATTCTCAAGAAACAAGAAGGCTAAATGAAGATAGTCAATGTAGCTCTCTAGTTGATCACCGCAATTCCCCACACCACCATCGCAGGTGCTTGCTCTTACTTGGCAAGTGATATGTGGTTGCATGTTGCATATGGTGTCTACACCGTAATGCTTCTAATTAGGTAAATTGCATCTGCTTAGTTAACACATTATACCCGTGAATATGACATGCCTTCCTGTTTTTGGTACATACCACGCCTTTCTATTAACCATGTTCTTACATCAAACTACTTCTCTTGTGTATCCTCATCAATGCTCCTAATTTGTTAAATTGCATCTCCTTAGCTTACACATTATACATGTGAATATGACACGCCTTCCTGCTTTTTGGTACATACTACATCCGCCTATCACACCATGTTCTTACATCAAACCATCGTTTTGTGTATCCTGCGCTATCGCTTATGATGAGACAAATACGCTGCGGTTAATATGAGACGCAATACTTTATAAAGAATGCAATTTCATCCTTCCACATGATTCTCAAGAAACAAAGAAGCCTAAATGAAGATATTGAACGCTGCTTCTATACCTGAAGACAAAGACTTCCCTACACCACCATCACAGTGTTCTTGCTCCAACTTCACAAAGGTGATATGTGGTTGCATGTTGCATACGGTGTCTAGCTTGTAATGCTTCTAATTAGGTAAATTGCATATGCTTAGTTTACAAACTATACCGTGAATATGACATGCCTTCCTATTTTGGTACACACTACATCTATGTGTTAACCTTGTTCTTACATGAAACTACCTCTCTCTCAGATCCTACATCAATTACTTACGATGAGTCACCTTTATTCGCTGTATATTGCATATTATTTCTAGCCTGTCATGCCATGTATTGCTTCTAATTTGGTCAAATACATTTGTTAGGCACCCTTTAATTTGGCAAGAGTGATATTGGTTTCATCTTTCATATGGTTTCTAGCTTGCATCGATTCTAATAAGTTCAAGCACCTTGTGCTTAGTTTACACTTTATACATCATACATGTCAATATGTCACACCGCCCTGTTTTTCATACATATTCCATCCTCCCATCATGCGGCCGCCTTACATGAAAGTAGTGTTCGCAAGATCATGCATCAATAAGTTCAAGAGCAAATTTTATTCTTTTTCTTGTGGGTTTGACTTGACAAGGAAAATCAAGAAAGAGGAAGGAAAAGAGTAAGGAAGGCGATGATGGTGGTCCTCTCCAGAAGAACGTAAACGGAGCATCTCGTATCGATTCTCCTTGTACCGATAGTGCAAAGACATGGTCCAAGTCTCCGATCCCCTACTCCACCATCCAAGGTGCTTGCTCTAACTTGGCAAAGGATATCTGGTCAGATGTTGCATATGGTGTCTAGCTTGTATTGTGAAGGAAATATGCCCTAGAGGCAATAATAAAGTTATTATTTATTTCCTTATTTCATGATAAATGTTTATCATTCATGCTAGAATTGTATTAACCGGAATCATGATACATGTGAATGAATAAACAAACAACATGTCACTAGTATGCCTCTACTAGCTTGTTAATCAAAGATGGTTATGTTTCCCACCATAAACAAAGAGTTGTTATTTGATTAATGAGGTCACATCATTAGTAGAATGATCTGATTGACATGACCCATTCCATTAGCTTAGCACACGATCGCTTAGTATGTTGCTACCGCTTTTATCCATGACTTATACATGTTCCTCGTAACTATGAGATTATGCAACCCCTGCTTGTCGAGGAACACTTTGGTGCTACCAAACGTCACAACGAATCGGGTGATTATAAAGGAGTACTACAGTGTGTCTCCAAAGGCGTATGTTGGGTTGGCGATTTCGAGATTAGGTTTTGTCACTCCGATTGCCTGGAGAGGTATCTTCGCCCTCTCGGTAATGCACATCATCAAGCCTTGCAAGCATTACAACTAATGAGATAGTTGTGAGATGATGTATTACGGAACGAGTAAAGAGACTTGCCGCAACGAGATTGAACTAGGTATTGATACCGACGATCAATCTCGCAAGTAACATACCGATGACAAAGGGAACAACGATGTTGTTATGCGGTCTGACCGATAAAGATCTTCGAGAATATGTAGGAACCAATATGGGCATCCAGGTCCTGCTGTTGGTTATTGACCGAGAATAGTTCTAGGTCATGTCTACATTGTTCTCGAACCGTAGGGTCCGCACGCTTAAGGTTTCATGATGCTTATTATGAGTTTATGTATTTTGATGTACCAAGAAGTTCGAGTCCCGGATGTGATCACGGAATGACGAGGAGTCTCAAATGGTCGAGACATAAAGATTGATATATTGGAAGCCTATATTTGGAGTTCGAATGGTTCCGTGAAAACAGGAATTTATCGAGTACCGGAGGTTACCGAACCCCCCGGTACTACATGGGCCTTAGTGGGCCTCGAGGGAGAAGAGGAGGGCCGCCAGGGTGGCCGCCGCCTCTTCCCCCAGTCCAATAGGACAAGGAGGGGGCGGCGCCTCTCCTTCTCTTCCCCTCCCCCAATCCTACTCCAACTAGAAAGGGGGAGTCCTACTCCCTGGGAGTAGATTCTCCCGCCGCCCCTTTAGGCCGGCCGCACTCCCCTCCCTCCTTTATATACGGGGCAGGGGCACCCTAGACACACAAGTTTGATCTACGGATCGCCCTTAGCCGTGCGGTGCCCCTCCACCATATTCCACCTCGGTCATACCGTCAAGCTTAGCGAAGCCCCGCGCCGGTGAAACATCAAGATCGCCACCACGCCGTCGCGGTCGACGAACTCTCCTCGACACTCTGCTGGATCGAGTACGAGGACGCCATCGAGCTGTACGGTGTCAAGAACTCGGGGCCGGAGTAACGCGCCGGATCGGTCGGATCGCGAGGAGAACGTACGACTACTTCTCTACGCCAGATCGCTCCGCTTCGGGTCTACGAGGGTACGTGAGACAACACTCTCCCCGCCGCTGCTATGCATCACCATGATCTTGCGCAGCGAGGAAATTTTTGAAATTACTACGCTCCCCAACAAAGGGTATCGGAGCCAGGTTTTTATGGTTTGATGTTTTGCACGAGTAGAACACAAGTGAGTTGTGGGCGATACAAGTCATACTACCTACCAAAGATGTCATACTTTGTTCAGCGGTATTGTGAGATGAAGCGCCTGACCGACATTACGCCAGACGCTACGCGAGACTGGTTTCACCGCCACGAGCACTCGCTGCTTAAAGGTGACTGTGGTGCCTGCCTCTCACTTTAGTTGAACTGAAAAGGCTACGCCCGTCCTTGAGAAGGTTAAAACGGAGTCTATTTGACGAAGTATCGCTGTGGTTTTGATGTGTAGGTGAGACTGGTTCTTGCTTAAGCCCGTAGCAGCCACGTAAAATTTGCAACAACAAAGTAGAGGACGCCTAACTTGTTTTTGCAGGCATGTTGTGATGTGATATGGTCAAGATGTGATGCTATATTTTATTGTATGAGATGATCATGTTTTGTAACCGGTTATCGGCAATCGGCGGAGCCATATGGTTGTCGCTTATTGTATGCAATGCATCGCTTCTGTAATGCTTTTACTTTATCACTAAGCGTAGCGATAGTCGAGAAGCATAAGATTGGCGAGACGACAACGATGCTACGATGGAGATCAAGGTGTCGCTACCGGTGACGATGGTGACCATGGTGGTGCTGCGGAGATGAAGATCACGGCACAAGATGATGATGGCCATATCATATCACTTATATTGATTTGCATGTGATGTTTATCCTTTATGCATCTTATCTTGCTTTGATCGACGGTAGCATTATAAGATGATCTCTCACTAAATTATCAAGAAGTGTTCTCCCGAGTATGCACCGCTGCAAAGTTCGTCGTGCCTGCACACCACGTGATGATCGGGTGATAAGCTTCCACGTCCATCTACAACGGGTGCAAGCCAGTTTTGCACACGCAGTAATACTGGTTATACTTGACGAGCCTAGCATATGCAGATATGGCCTCGAACACGGAGACCGAAAGGTCGAGCGTGAATCATATAGTAGATATGATCAACATAAGATGTTCACCATTGAAAACTACTCCATTTCACGTGATGATCGGTTATGGTTTAGTTGATTTGGATCACGTGATCACTTAGATGACTAGAGAGATGTTTTTCTAAGTGGGAGTTCTTAAGTAATATGATTAATTGAACTTAAAATTTATCATGAACTTAGTACCTGATAGTATCTTGCTTGTTTATGTTTGATTGTAGATAGATGGCTCGTGCTGTTGTTCCGTTGAGTTTTAATGCTCCTTGAGAAAGCAAAGTTGAAAGATGATGGTAGCAATTACACGGATCGGGTCCGTAATCTCGAGGATTATCCTCATTGTCGCATGTAAGAGTTACGCCCCGGATGCACCGCTGGTGCCAGTCGTCATTGCCGGAGCAACACCGATGTTGTGAACGCCCGCGAGCAAAGTCGATGACTACTCTATAGTTCAAGCAGCCATGCTTTACGGCTTAGAACGGACTTCAATGACGCTTTTGAACGCCATGGAGCATATGAGATGTTCCAGAGTTGAAGTTAATATTCCAAAGTAATGCCCGGATTGAGAGATATGAAGTCTCCAATAAGTTCTATAGCTGCAAGATGGAGGAGAATAGTTCGTTAGTGAGCACATACTCGTAATGTCTGGGTACTACAATCACTTGACGAATTGGGAGTTAATCTTCCGATGATTGTGTCATTGATGAATTCTTCAATCACCGCCACCAAGCTACAAAGGCTTCGTGATGAACTATAATATGCAAGGGTTAGTGAAGACTATACCGAGCTCTTCGCAATGCTAAAGGCATGGAGGTAGAAATCAAGAAGGAGCATCAAGTGTTGATGGTCAATAAGACCACTAGTTTCAAGAAGAAAGGCAAAGGGAAGAAGAAGGAACTTCAAGAAGAACAGCAAGCAAGTTGTCGCCAGAGAAGAAACCCAAGTCTGACCTAAGCCTCGAAATCGAGTGCTTCTACCGCAAGCGATCGTCATCGAAGCGGAACTGCCCCAAGTATTTGGCGGATAAGAAGGATGGCAAGGTGAACAAAGGTATATGTGATATACATGTTATTGATGTGTACCTTACTAGAGCTCACAAGAGCACTCGGTATTTGATAATCGGGTTCTGCTAATATTTGCAAATCAAACAGGACTACGGATTGCTTAACACCGCAAAGGACGAGGTGACGATGCGCTGGAAATGGTTCCAAAGTCGATGTGATCGCGGTCGGCACGCTACCTCTACATCTACCTTCGGATTAGTTTTAGACCTAAATAATTGTTATTTGGTGCTCATGCTGAGCATGAACATTATATCTGGATCTTGTTTGATGCAAGACGGTTATTCATTTAAATCAGAGAATAATGGTTGTTCTATTTATATGAGTAATATCTTTTATGGTCATGCACCCTTGAGGAGTGGTCTATTTTTGTTGAATCTCGATAGTAGTGATACACATATTCATAATGTTGAAACCAAAAGATGCAGAGTTGATAATGATAGTGCAACTTATTTGTGGCACTGCCGTTTAGGTCATATCGGTGTAAAGCGCATGAAGAAACTCCATACCGATGGACTTTGGAGTCACTTGATTATGAATCACTTGGCACTTATGTAACCGTGCCTT
>JAHHZJ010000523.1:0-63297 GCA_021437245.1 Aegilops speltoides | reverse complement strand
CCGATGGTGTAGACGCCGAGAACTCGACGGATGTATCCCGCCATCGCATTTCTCGGCACGCTCGCTTGAAGTTCTTGGTGCCGGGCCATCGGACTTGCCGCAGCTCACGGGTGAACGCAGGCAACTCTACCGGTACGGCAAGTCGCCGGTTCCTCTCGGCGCATGCATATCGACAAAGCCTGGGCCAAGATCGGTCGATTGACGCCGCTTCTTCTTCGACGCTGGCGCGAAAAGGAAGGCTTTCGTGGTTGTTTTGGAGAACTTGGCGTTGATCGCGGCGAGCTCGCTCATGGTCCGACGACGCTGGTGGAGTCGGTGTCGAGGTTGGCCCGGCGAAGTCGGGCGATCTTGGCCTTCGGGCGGAGTGCACGGTGGTGGCACCCCCAGCGTCTTGTCGGGCGCCGGCTTGCGCCAGGACGCCTTGCTGGGCTTCAATGTGCTTTCTCAGCCGGGCTTGTCGCCGCTGGCGAAGCCAATGAGGTTATAATGGCGGCCTCCAGCCGCCGATCTTGTCCGCGCCGAGGGTAATCAGAAGCAGCCGGGCTCGCCGCCGCGCTTCCTCCGAGTCTTGGGTGGCGGTGGTGAGCAACGCGAAAAGCGGGACATGCTCAAACTCCTAACAAAGGTTAGAAGGAGCAACATTCGCCCAGCGACCGCACTGACCGCCGTGCCAGTGCTGTTGACGTATGTTGGCTCTTGATCGCCCCGCGACCCACCAGCTTGGCCTTGTTCCATCGCGAGCACGGTGCTAGAGCACCGTGGGCGTCGATCCTGCACCTCCGGAGGGGTGCGGGATGTGACGCTGAACCTTGCGGGCTTTTGTCCTGACCGGTGACGACAAAGGCCCCACATAGTTCGCCTCCGCCGGGGCAGATTCACCCCACCGCCTGCTTACTCCTGGCGTAGGATAGTCGCAGATGGAGCGCCACCAAGTCTTCTTCTTGGTGGCATGTCGATGAAGATGTTGATGTAGCACGCCACGACCGGATCGACACACGATGACCTTGACGCTTCTACCGGGCGCGCCAGTAGATGTCGTGGGGACGAGCACCTATGGGGGGGGGCCCTTCTGTCCGCAAGGAGCGGAGGGCGACGCAGAAAGCGATCGAGGCGAGAGCACGCGGGATTTTACCTGGGCCGGAGCTCTCCTGAGAGATAAAACTCCTACCGCTGCTTTGTGTTTCTATTATGTTCTTGCTTGAGAGCGTGGTGGTGTTAATGAGTCAATGAACTGAACCTAATCATGGAACCCCTCACGTGCGCATGGGCCTCTTTTTATAGGTTAAAGGGTCACCGATGTGGCAGCGAGAAAGAGGGTAAAGAGTAAAACGCAGGTTGGTACAATCGCTACCAATGTTGTCCCCTACCTAACTCGACGGCAAGGGACAAGGGCATTTATGGCCGCCTGTCGCCCAAACAAAGGCAGAAGCGACCGTTAGGGCGCCACCGATCGCCACGATGGCTTCCTTGTCACTTTCGCTACACTCGCGACCGCGATGGCTGCACAGTTACCCGCCACGGCACCGTGAGGATCCTGTGGCGACACGTTGTTGGATGCGCTGGAGCCTGGGCGCAGAGTGGCAGCCTTGCCGCGGCAAGCACCTTGCCGTGGCCGTTGTCTTGTCGCACCCGCAAGCTTGCCGCTGCGCGTTTTGCCGGACGCGCTGCCGCGTCAAGTTTTCTCAAGTGCCTTGTTATTCTCCCGCAAGCTCCTCTTGCCGGTCTTTGTCCTTCCCGCAAGCCCTTCTTGCCGGGCCTTGTCTTCTCGCTAACACTTTGTTCTTGAATGGCGTGAATAGGAATAGCGAGGATCTTGGCGGACGCCTGCAAGCCTTGCTGGACGCTGGCACGCTCAGCAGACAAGTTCGGGGTACTAAGGTACTCCTACTTTAGTACACCGACATCGCCCTTTGTGAAGCTCGTGGACTCGAGGTGCCGACTCTCTCCGACTAACCTTCGTGCTCCCCGCTAATCGAATCCGACAAGCACGATCATGGAGTTCATCGTCATGACATCTTTCAAAGACTCGCTTTTGGCGACATCCTAATTCACTAAAGTCTCTCTTTATCAAGAGAGCCCCGGCCGGACTATGGTCGTAGGTTGGGATGCGACGACTTAAGAAATTCAATGCCCACCCACCACCCACTTTGTAGCCACTGCCAATGACTTAACCGCATGTTAGACTGACTGCAGACATCGACGGTATGGACGACGCATGCCGAGATTTACCAAGAACCAGCCACTGTGGCACCGGAAGGCCACCTCAACTCACGATGTATATATGGTGGATACAACCTAAAGGAAGCGATAACGAGGAACAACGGACGCCGCGAAGGATAATTTCTAAAAACAATAAAACAGCGACGTAAGCATCGCCAAAGTCCCGCCGACAAAGAAAGCACCCATACAGACTCCAGCCATAGAGCAGGCTAACCGTGGACTATTTAACATGCCCTCGAGCAACCATCCAACAAGATAACTTGGATAAACAATCCGCCCCCATGAAATAATAGTCCGGACGATCTCACGCCGACACATCGCTGGAGCAGAAGAACCTCCACAAAAGGCTCGCTACATTGCACTAAGTCTCAAGAAGGTATGAAGCTCAAAACAGCGGAAGACGATCTCGAATGAGATGGAGCAAAGTACTCAAGACCGTTAGACAACACGGGCGATAGTCGCCAAACCAAGAGCTACCCAAGCGCAAACCATCGCTCGAATTTGACGAGGAGGCCATAGAGCCCCCACAATCAAAGAACAAAGAGGTCGCCCGGTCGGATAGACGACCACATGACAAACAAAGAGCGGCAAGCGGCGCCGCACACAAGCCGGCACGCGATCCGCACAAGGATCTGCACCAAAAGGATGGCCCAGTCAGGTCTATCTATGGGCCAAGAAAGCAAGCTCTAGACAGCAATACAACACATCGAGTATGCGAACACCACGGCACACCCCCTATGTTTCACCGATGAGGTGCTGGATCATGAATTTCCAGCAGGATCCAAGCCCGTAAACATAGAGGCATACAACGGAACAACAGACCCTGGAGTCTGGATTGAGGATTACATCCGGCACATACATATGGCTAGAGGAGATGACCTCCACGCCATAAAATACTTACCCCTCAAGCTCAAAGGGCCAGCCCGGCATTGGCTCAAAAGCCTCCTTAAAATACCATTGGAAGTTGGGAAGAGCTCGAGGATGCGCTTTCGCAAATTTTTAGGGACTTATGTCCGCCCTCCGGATGCGCATTTATTTAAGTCACATAACTCAACAGCTCGGAGAGTCAGCCCGCAAATTCTAGAACAGGTTCCTCACCAAAAAGAACAAAATAGTCGACTGTCCGGACGCCAAAGCCTTAGCAGCCTTCAAACATAACGTCCGAGACGAATGGCTCGCCAGACACCTCGGCCAGTAAAAGCCAAGAACAATGGCCGCACTAACAAGCCTCATGACCCGCTTTTGCACGGGAGAGGATAGCTGGCTGGCAAGATGTAGCACCAGCGACCCAAGTACATCCGAGGTCAGGGATGGAAATGGGAAACCACGACGCAGCAAGGACCAGCGCCGGACCAAGGGAAACAGTCCGAAGAGCATGGCAGTCAACGCCGGATTCAAAAGCTCTCGGCAGAACAACAAAAAACTGCCTTTTAAGGACAACAGCAACGAGCTGTCCAACCTAAACTTGGACAAGATATGCCAAATCCACAGCACCCCCGGGAAGCCTGCAAACCATACCCACAGAGATTGTTGGGTCTTCAAACAGTCCGGCCGACTTAATGTCGAACACAAGGGGCTCGACACACCAAGTGAGGACGATGAAGAACCCCACAAGCAGAGCAACGGGAAACAAAAGAATTTCCCACAAGAGGTCAAAATAGTAAACTCACTTCAAGTGACAACAGGGAAAAATAGAGCGGCGCCCATTAAAGCACGTGCCGCATGTTCCACCCCAGCGGAGTCCCGACACTGGATGTCAAAACCAATCACTTTCGACCATCAGGATTACTCCGGAAGTATTCGGAACGCGGGATGGACTGCTTTGATATTAGATCCTATAATCGACGGACTACAATTTACACAAGTCCTAATGGTCATGCAAAGGATCTAAACCTGCTATATCAGGACACAATCCGCAGAATGGGGATAGACCCAGCCAAAATTCGCCATAGCAACACTTCCTTTAAAGGAGTGATGCCAGGCCCAAATGCCCATTGTACGGGCTCTCTAACACTAGAAGTTGTGTTCAGCTCATCCGACAACTTCCGTCGCGAAAAGTTAGTCTTCCACATCGCCCCATTTAAAAGTAGCTATCAAGCACTATTGGGACGTGAAGCTATCGCCCGCTTTAATGCAATACCGCATTATGCATCTCTTACACTTAAAATGCCCGGTCCACGCGGCATCATCTCATTAAAGGGAAACTTCGAGTGTTCCTCGAATACGGAAGAATGTGAGACTGCCTTGACAGCCACACACTAATCCGGCTTTGCTGATCAAAGCACCCAAAAGGTCATTCAGATCCCTGACACGGCTAGGGCGAGTCCGCATAAATAAACAAGGGCTTACTAGCCGCTGCACTTCTTACAAGGGCTGCACGCATGTACAATAAGAGACAATAAAGCTCAATTTTATTCACTTTTTTGAATCATACTTTGTTTATTTTAAAATACATTTTCGCACGATCCTTTTTTCCAACTAAGTTCTTCTCTTTACGATGAACACTGTATACATCCGTCTAGATACGGCACAACGGAGACACAGTACGTACGCAAGAGGGACCCTGTAAGGATTCTTTTCAGATTAAGACCTCACGTAAACCTTTTTTATCGTCTCTTGTTGATACACATCCCCCGGTTCTTACTATAACCGAGGAGGAGGTCATGCTTTGGCATCGGCCGCTGTAAATTTTTGCTGCACTGACACTAGGGCTTAGGGCATTGTTCTACCTGCTTTCATAAAGACCGAATACCTTAGGGAGTGTTCGCGCCTCGAAGTTAGGCCTTATATGCATCAGCTCCAAATCATGTCTTTGGTCAAATGTTGGGTTTGCCCGGCCTCGTGTTTTGCTGCCTTACGCTCCGCTTCTATCGCTAACGCGGCACCAGAGAACTATCGCGACAGCCCCGTTCGCCCAAGAGAGCACCTCAAGAGAGAAAGCCGAAAACCGATCACATTATATAGCGAGAGACCGGTCAACCACTGATGGACAATTGAATGTTTAGAATTCTCCGCTTTAACGGCGACCACTTCCCGTCAGTACATACGCTACCAATTGAGAGCGTGGTGCCCTAGGGGCTATACAGAGCCCCACCATCGAACTCCTATGGCTAAGTGAAAGTGATAAAGCATTATAGTCCAGTTGCCTAGTTTGCTACGCTATAACCTCCTTCACAGACCAAGACGTTGGATTAAGTGTGAAAATGCGCTTTTTAGAACACCCCGCACTATGTGCGTACAGTCAAGACCGCCATCTTTCATTATATACACATATACATTAACGGCCAGACAGAGGTATTTCAATACTTGAACGCACAAGTATAAAAGCCCTTATATTATATTTGAAACATGGTTTCACAAATCATACATGTCATTTGAACATAATATTCTTCGAGCACCGTGTTCTATTAAACGAGCGCCCGCAGACTTCTCAAAATAGTGCTCTACGGTACTGCTTCGTCAATCCTCGATGCAACGCCGGTGGTCTTCATCTCCGCTTAGTATGTTTTGACACGGGCAAGAGCCATTCGTGCACCCTCTATGCATGCCGACCGTTTCATTGCATCTATATGCGGCACCGCATCAAGGAACTGCTGCACCAAGCCAAAATAACTCTTCGGCTCGGGCCTTTTCGGCCATAAATGAGTCACAACATCCTTCATGGCAAGTCCGGACAACCTATTCAGCTCAGCCCATTCAGCTAACTGATCGTTTAATGGAAGTGGACGCTCTGGACTATGGAACTGCAACCAAAAAAGCTCTTCCATTCCGTGATCCTTTTGGCCTCGGAAGTGTGCAACCGCGTCTGCGGCACTTGCCGCCAAATCCAGATAAGCATCCTCCACACCCCACACCGGCCCAACCGAGCATACTTCGATCTCGTGAACTTCCTCCGCAGCAGAAGGGCTTTCCACCGCGATATCCCGGCTTGACGAGCTCCTCCTTTATAGCTCTCATCGCGAGCGGCATCCTTGGTTTCAGCGTGGCCTTCTTCAGCCCTCTTGCCTCTGGCCATGCCTTTTCAAGAAACTCACAAATGTCGGTAGCATTCTTCAACTTCCCGCCATCTCGCCATTTCTCCTCGCTTTTAAAGGAGCAGCCTATTCGGCTTTTAGCTCCTCGCCACCCTCAAGGCAACAGATCACTTTTCTCGCTTACTCCTTGACTCAAAGCTATCTCCGCCAAGGTTCTCCAGAGCAGCGACACCATCTGCATAAAGCATACATGTTGTAAGGCATGGGCGCTACAACCTTACCAGGTGTCTCGGAGAAGTTGCATACCTTGTGACTCGCTGCTGCTTATTGACAAGCGCGATGTCCGTGATTCGCCACGCCAACTTTCCGCTTCGCTCGCAATTGATCAGTCCGGCCACACGGACGCCCGCCACCTATATAGGACAAGCGACATCTTAAAACCGAGATTATGATCTCGGCGCTGCTGTCGCTTTCGACAATTGCATCGAGTCTCGTGGGCTACTATCTATACAGGCGATTCTATATGCAAAATGTCAAGGTATATCATTTTCACAGACTTCAAATCCCGTCAAGAACTTCGACGGCTTCATGTAATCCGCTCTCTCGATGAAATCCTTTCAATCACCGCACCCATTAACACACGGTGATCTTCGAGATAGACGCCGCCTCAGCAGATCCTTCAGCTCCTCCGACCGTGACACCAGTTGGTGCGGACCTTCCGCCCCGCCGACTCGAGGAAACCTCCACGACGACACCTGGGGTCGTCCGCCCCACCCGACAAAAGGGTGATGGAGGCGTTGCGCTTCCATTATCTCCGAACGAAGATCCTCAAGATGAGCTCGCTGAGAAGGGCTGAGATCCGAACTACAAGGTAAAACTGGTTATCTTCGTAAATAAAAACAGGATGTCCCTTATTAAAACTCCCTTTCTACTTACGGCTCGCTAGAGGGCTGATTTTTGGGAAATAGTGCGCCGAGGCTTCTCCCCAAGCAGACCCTCCGTGAAGATTTCTTCCCCGCTTTGAGGCCTTGGCCTCCGGATCTTCGTAAGCGGTCCTCTTCTCCCTCGAGGGAGGGATTTCGATCCCCTTTCTTGAGAGCCTTCTTAGCGGAGACAGAAGCTTTCTGTTCCCCTTCTCTTCCAAAGGCACACCTCCAAAGATCTTGGTTAATGTCGATTTAGGGTTCCACGGACCTTGAGGTTCGAACACCGGGTGCACGAGATTCAACCTCTACCACTCGCTTTGGCCGACTCGCTAAGATCTAAACTACCAAACAGTAATAAGCACAAGGGACACAAGATTTATATCGTTCAAAGCCACCATTATGGTGTAATACCCTACCCAAAGGTGTGGTGTGGTCGATTGCCTCTGGGCTTGATGATGAACAATACAAAGGAGAACAGCCTTATGAGGGTCTGTTTGGCTGGCGCGATGAACTGCTAGGGGAGTTCATCGCCTCTCTCTCTCTGTCTCTTTCTATTCTTGTTCTCTCGATGCCTCTACCTTGGGTGGCTAGTCCTATTTATAGGCAAAGGCCCCGGCCTCTTCCCAAATATTGAGCGGGAAGGTGCCAACACTGGCCATTTTGAAGGGGAACAGCGGGTACACTTATCCTCGACTAAAGTTGGTCCTCGCTTTGTCAAAGGCTCGTGGTGACGCCTGCTCGGCTCCACAATGACTTCCTTCTCGCCGCTATTGGTCTTGGTCTTGTTATACCAAATGGACGCTTTGCTTGATGCTCGCTTCGCGCTTGCTCTTTGCACCAAAGAGGAAAGGAGGACGCCAGACAGTCGGGCGCCTGATCGGGCGCCTCTTGGTCGCCATGGCTTGCGCCATGGGCACCTCGAGGTACCCGCCTTGAACTCTCCGGCCTCATGAGCCACCCTGACGAGGCCGTGCCCGAGAAGCTCCTTGTCGTCCGCCCCACGAGGCTTGGCCCTCGCGAGGGTCTTGAGCTTATGCTGATGAAGATGAGCTGTGCTGGGCCCCTTTGAGCCACGCCAGAGGCCGCAGTGTGCAAGTCTGGGACCCCTGCCCTGCACACCGACAGAGCCCCGGCCCACGGCAAGTCTCAACTTGGCTGAGCAGAGAGGCGAAGGCAGGCGAGCGTCATGGGCCCTAATAGCTCGCGGCCTTGGGACCGCTGGCGGTTGATTGGACGTGGGCGCCTCAAAATCAAGGCAGTGAGTTGATAACAGAGCGTGCATCTCCCTTGCCTCCTTTATTTCCTCCAATTGCTGCTCAGATCCCTTTCTTGCGCCTCCTCCTCGCTTCCAAAATCTTCAGATCTATCTACCACAGGCTCTAGCCATCATGGCGCCGCCAAGCCCCGCCGTAGCTTAGACTCGCCGCCCTGACCCGCCAAATGTGTCAGGGCGAGCCTTGCCCTGGTGCGCCAGATGGCGGAGGCGCAGGGCATCGACGGGACGAAGGCGTTCAAGGCTGGCTCTGCTGTCCCTGAAGGTCGAGGGAGCACCTTCTATCCGCTCTTCGTGAGCGCCATCGTTGTCGGTCTGGTGCCTCCCTTTTCCGAGTTCTTCTTCTTTGTCCTCCGCCACTACAATATTCAAGAACTGCACCTCCATCCCAACTCCGTCCTTCTTCTGGCGATCTTCGCCTACTATTGTGAGGCTCATGTAGGGGTGAAGCCCTCGGTGGCCTTGCTACGCCACTACTTCTCCCTCCGGACCTCCCGTGGTTCCGCCACGGCGCGAAGCTCACAGACGGGCGGCTCCATCGCCATTTCAAACCCTGGGAAGAGGATTGAGGGCTTCAGGAGCAAGTGGGTCTTGGTGGATGTTGGGCGCATCCATCCTCGGCTGATCCTGCCCACGGAGCACCCTGCGAGCTCCGACGACTGGTCCCGAGTGGAGCTTCTGGATCCCTGCGCGAAGCTGGTGTTGGAGAAGATGGACGCAGATCTGAGGCCGGCCAGCATGGCGGCGGCGAAGCTGACCGATGCGGCGCTGCTGAGGGAGTTCCTGGAGCATCAACTGGCTCCGCTCCGTTAGTACTCGCTTCCGATGTGGAGGCCTCACTCGAGCCCCGTGGTCTTGGCCGACGAGGATCTGGCTGCGGTCCTCCAGTTCTTGGTTGGGGGCGATGTGGCGAGGCTGAAGGGCGCTCCTACGCCCCTGTTCCTTCGTGAGGATTGGGAGCAGGTAGTGGGGTCCATGCATGTCTTCAACGGGGACGGGCCCATGCCCGTGGAGGCTCCAGAGGACCTGGTGGACGTGTCCTCCGACGACACCAGCGAAGAGAAGGAAGAAGGGGAGCAGGAAGAGGGGGTTGACTCAGAGGCGGAGTCAAGAGCTCCTCCCCTTCGGCGCAGGTCCCGCACTCTCCGCCTCCCCTAGAGTGACGACGACGAGGATGAGGATGAGCAGGGTGGCAGGAGCCTGCCTCTGATCCCGAAGAAGGACCGGACTGGGCTGGTCCCCGGGGTCTGCCCCGCCCCGGGCGATCTGCAGCAGCGCGCCTCCCGCCCCGAGCCCTTGAAGCCGACCTTGCAGCCGCTCTCGGCTTTTAAGCACGGCCGAGGCTGCTCGAGTCCACCAGCGATGACCTGTGTGCTCGCTTCCCGCCTTGATTATTGCTCTGCCGCCGAGACCCGATGCCCATATCCTTCGCCAGCAGCGCCAGCAAAGAAGCCGAGGGAGCTCCCCGAGGTCCCATCCGCGGGCAAAGGCTCCGCCCGAGAAAGAAGGTGATTGTGACGCACAGGCCTCTCCTGCCCGGCGCCTCGCGAGGCCAGCTGAGCCTCACTGGGCGAGCTCAGCCCCCTTGACCCGAGCGACTCCCGAGGTGCCCTTGCTTGACGCTGCCTCCACTGCCGTCGTGGCGCACTGGTTCCGCCTCAAGGCATCAGGGTCTCGCCGCTTCTTCTCCTCCTACTCCACCAACCGCCGCTTCCCGAATGCTGTTTCGATCGCGCCATTGCGGGACCGGACCGCTCGCGGCAGATCTTTCCGGCGCCGACCCTCGTGGTGGCGGGCGCTTGAGAGCTGGCGGCTGATTCGCCCGATGCTTCGATACGGGCGGCGCTGGTCCAGCCTCGACGGCTTATGCATAAGGAGAAACAGGCCGTCCGTGAGGCGAAGGTTGCCCGCGATGCTGCCCTGGGGGAGGCAGCTAGCGTCCAAGGTCGCTGTGAGACGCTGGAGAGCAAGCTGAAGGGCCTGCAGAACCAGCTTGCTGAGGAGGCCTGCCTTCGCCAAGAGCAGGAGGAAAACATGAAGGCTCGCGAGGTGGCCGTCAAGGACCTGGAGGCCAAGCTCAAGAGGCGTTGTGGCCGCCTAGGTGTGCTGGAGCAAGAGCTGGAGGCGAGGAAGGTTGAGCTGGATGGCAAGGCCCGGGTTCTCGCCGAGGATCGCGTGGCCTTCGCGGATATGGAAGAGAAGGCTCGCACTTCGCTGAAGACGCTTTAGGACAGCGGCCTTGAGAGCCCGCTGGCCGGCGAGGAGGATGGCCCCGCCAAGCTGCTTCCCTTCCTGGTTCGCGCCCTTCAAGACGTCACCCTTGGCCTTGGCCCTACGGCTGAGGCCGAGGCATGCGTCTTGTCTTCTGCAGCGCTGACGCGGGTCTTCAACCACATCTATCTTTGTGACCCCGACATCGACCTCGGCACCTCTTGGAGCCAAGGAGCGGCGAAGCGCAGCTGCTGCCGCTGGCCGAGGCCGTGAAGGGTCATGCGGAGGCTCTGCTGGGGAAGTTCCGGGCCTTCAGTACCAAGCCAAAGCGGAGCGCTGCTAGCCCTGCTGCTCCACAAGGCGAACCTGCTCCGCACGGCTCCCCCGCCGGCAAGTGACTCTGTCGTGGCTCCCGTCCTGTTTTTAATTCCTGCGCACCATGCCTCGGGGAGGCGTTAAAACTTATGTTTGATGCTGTGATAACAGCATGGACTGTAATATTTGCTTTTGAGTTCCCTGAAATTTGCATTATTCCTTCCTACTTGCTTATGTTCTACGCCGCAGAGCCCGCCCTCACAGATACCACCATTGGCCCCGACCGAAACCGTGACGGACCAAGGAGTGAGGGGCTACATGACAAGTTAGGCTCTGAGTCGCGATGCTCAGAGTCCCCTTGGCGCCGAATGCCAAGTAGGGAGGTGAGGTGTGGATGGATCTGCGTTCACGCCTGCAGGGCCCGACCTCTGCATACCTCAACCGTCGTTAGCCTTTCGTAACTAAGGAGTGAGGGGCTACGTGACTAGTTAGGCTCCCGAGTTGCGATGCTCAGAGTCCCCTTGACGCCAAACAGCCTTCATACCTTGGCTCCGCTGGGAGAGACGGCGACGTAACCAGGCCCGGGGCTGGCAGTGGGGTGCGTCTGGTGAGACCAGCGCAGCCCCTGCGGTCAGCCCTTCTTCAAGGCACTCCCGAGGGAGGCGCTATGACAAGGCTGACACCGAGCTCCGGCCCTTGAGGTTGATGCGGCCCGAGGTCACCCTCGCTTGTTTATCACCAGGTCGGAGCATAGCGCTCAGAGGCAGACGGGCATAGCCGCTCTCGGCAAAGAGTCGTCACCAGCAGGAGCATGGTGCTTCCATCAGAGCGCCGGAGGGGGCTCCTCCGAGAGGAGCCTCCCCGGCGTATACAACCCCACCGACATGTGGCCGCACGGTAGGGCTTGGCGAGGTGTATCTAGGCACCCGCGAACCAGCTGGGACTCACGGGCCCTACCTCAAAGGCGGCTGCGCCTGGCTCGGGCCTTATCTTGGAGTGTGTTCGCAAGTTTGGCGTGATGTCGGTGTTTCACGCCTCGGTCCCGGTTCTGGGCTGGTCTCACCTTGGCATGCCAGTGTCGCGATGCCATGGACAAGACCAGAGGGTGAGGGTCAAGAGCCGGTAGGAGCCCCGAGTCGCGATGCTCAGCACCCCTTTAACGCGCAAGCCGGGTTAGATGGAGAAACTCTACGCCCTCGGTCCTGGCTCTCGGCTGGTCTCACCGTCGCCGGCATGCCAGGTCGCGATGCCATGGACAAGACCAGAGGGTGAGGGCCGGAGAGCCGGTAGGATCCCTGAGTCGCGCTGCTCAGGCACCCCCCATTTAACGCGCAAGCTGGGTTAGATGGCGAAACTTACGCCCTCGGTCCCGCTCTCGGCTGGTCTCACCGTCAGCCGGCATGCCAGTCGCGATGCCATGGACAAGACCAGAGGGTGAGGGCCGAGAGCGGTAGGAGCCCCGAGTCGCGATGCTCGTGCACCCCCTTTAACGCGCAAGTCGGGTTAGATGGCGAAACTCTACGTCCACGGGTCCCGGCTCTCGGGCTTCTCAGCCGTCGCTGGCATGCCAGGTCGCGATGCCATGGACAAGACCAGAGGGTGAGGGCCGGAGAGCCGGTAGGAGCCCTAAGTCGCGATGCTCAGGCACCCCCCCCCTTAACGCCCAAGATTCCGACACCCAGGAGAAAAAAGGCACCAACTAACAAGCATGGTGGATCGAAAGCATAGCCCTAAGATAAATGCAAGAGGGATACATGCCGCTGGGACAGGCCCGAGCGGCTCGGGGATGATGCAACCCGAGGGGCGCCGCCAATAAGGTAAGCCAGGAACATGAAATAAAAGGGATACATGCCGCAGGGACGGACCCACGCGGCCTGGGAATAATGCGGCCCTGAGGGCGCTCCCAGCCAGAAATGCAACTTAAAAGATGTCACCTGATGATGTTGGGGTCGAAGGGGTGTTGGTGTAGCAGACTCGATGGGCGGCGGGAGCGATCTCACGAGCCCCTGTGCCTGGGGCCTCGGAGGCTCCGGAGGCGCCGGGCGGCTCCTTGCTGCCATCTCCATCTCCGCCAGGCTGCGGCACGCCTGACCTCTGAGCCTCCAAGATGGCCCTCATGAGACGCTGGTGCGCAGCAGCAGCTGCGTTGCAGCCGTAAGGCATGCGCCGCGTAGTCAGGGCGGACCCTCGCAGCGTCCCACTCGCGAGGGCCAGAGGCACTCTTGAGACGCAGCTCGGTTGACCCCTGGTATGTCGATGCAAACGCGCAGCCCACCATCCTCGCCGGTGGGGGGCCACGGTGGGTAGGCGGCGGCTGCCTCTCGTGACTCTTGACTCCTGTAGCTCCTGAATGGCCTTGCTGACGAACTCCTGAGGGTTTGGCCCTCCTTGCCTTGCTCCTTCTTGAGGGAAACGTGCTTCGAAGCACGCCTCCACGTGGTACCCAAGCGCCTCCCTCGTGACCTTGGCGAGGTCGGCGGCCCTCCAGGGGAGAGCCCCCGAGCTCTGCCTGAGGAGGGCGCCGGGCGCGCTTCCTTATGCGATGGAAGGAGGCTCCCTCTGAGCAGGCGCGGGCCCTGAGGGGCCTGCCTCCTGAGGGGCCGGGCCGGTCGATGTCTTCTTCTTCTTGGGCGGCCTCGAAGCCTCCCGCCCCGGGTCTGGTCTTCCAGTGATGCGGCCTGAAAGGCTCACTCCAGGGAGCACACTACGTCTCTCTCTTCGCAGGGCACCGTGATGACCCCGCCGCTTCCTGGCATCTTGAGGATGTTGTAGCCGTGGTGGGTTATGGCCATGAACTTGGCCAGCACCGGGTACCCGAGGATGGCATTGTACGGCAGGCGAATGTGGGCGACGTCGAAGTCGATGAGCTCGGTGCGGTAGTTGTCGCGTGCCCCGAAGGTGACAGGAAGGCGGACCTGCCCTATTGGGACCGTGGAGCCGTCGGTGACTCCGGAGAAGGGCTTGGTTGGCTGAAGATGACTGTAAGGCACTTGAAGATTGTTGAATGTTTCCAAGGATAGGAGTTGTTGATGATTGGGGAACGAAGCATCGGGATGACTCCGGCTGTGGCCGCGCACTTGAGCTGATCCGCTGAGTTGAACGTGATGGCGCATGCCGACCACCTGAGAGGGCGCGTGGCCTCGAGCTTGGGGAGGACTGCATTCACTTCGCGGGCGAACTGCTTGAAGATGCGCCAGAGGCTCGGGCTTGAGCTCCGCCCAGATGCAAAGCGATTGCACGTGGTTCCCGGAAGCCCCAGCCCTCGGCCCCGATGATCTTCATTTCTCCTTGGCTGCGGCGGCAGCGGAGGGAGGCCTGCGCTCCCTTGCAGGCGATCTCGCGAGGCTGATCCTCCACCTCGCGAGGCGGGTCCCGCCACGATCCTCGCGGGTTGGTCGCACCACCCTTGGCGCGGGCCACGGTCTTCCCAGCCCCTGCATTCCTTCCTCCTCCTCGGCAGAAGCGCCCGGTCGCTGCGGTCAAGGCGTCACGACCCTTCCTCACGCACGGCCCGGAGCTCTTGGCATTCATTTGTGTTAGAGGTGGAGGTCGTGGTACACACAAGATCGACGCCCTTGGAGGATTCAGTGCTGATCTCTGCCCGCTTGGTGTCTCGGCTCGCCACGAGCACGGCAGCCCTTTGCGCTTCACGCCCTGGCCTTGGGCTTTTTCTTCAAGGCCCACGGCAGTAGCTCGAGGAGGAGAGGCGCCTCCTCAGCCCCGGCGCACTTGGTCGCCAAGTTGAACAGCTCCAAGGAGGTGCACAGTGTCTTCATGCATCGCCAGCTCCTCCTTCATCTTAACGTCACAGACACCATCGGAGAAGGCAGAGATGATGGCCTCCTCCGCTACCTTGGGATCTTGAGGCGCTGTTGTTGAAGCGCTGATGTACTTCTGCAGGTTTCCCTGTTGCTGCTTGATACGGCGATGTCGCCACGGCGGTGGCCGGTCGTGAGTACCTCGAAGTTGGCGATGAAGCGAGTGCGATCTCGTCCCAGAGGAGATCGTGCTCGGGCGAGATTCAGAGCCAAAAGGGATCCGCCCTGAGCGCCATGGGAAACCAGTTAGCTATGACCTTTTCGCTCCGCTGGCAGCCTCGATGCCCACCAGAGTTGGAGGAACTCCGCAGGTCACCGTGTCGTCAGAGCGAGGAGGCAGTCTGCTTGAACTTGCTGGCCACGCGACGCCAGCAGCTTCGGAGGTGAAGGCGCGGCAGCCCGCCGTGGCCGCAGGGGGCCTTGGGCGACGGAGAGCTTGGTCCTGCGGGTCCCCATGCACCACGGCCGGGGGCAGCGCAGGGTCTTGACGTGCTGGAGCAGGGAGCGCTCGGGCAGCTTCTCGTGGGCGAGGGACTTTGGCAGCTCTGCTTTGCCTTGGCGCTCGACGGAGCGGGTTCCGTGATAGGGGCCGTGGCGCTTTGGGGCTGGGCGCTTCTTGAGGAGGAGGCGGCCGAGGCGCCTAGAGTTGCCACAAAGCAGGCGGGAGTGCGGTGCAGCGAGAAGGATGGTGCGGGCGCCTCAATGCCGGCGCGACGAGCTCGGCGACTCGGTCGAGCCATTCTTCGTAGACGTCATTGATGGGGCGGTGGTGCAGGAGCTCGCTTGCCGCGATGAGCGCAGCTCGGGCCTTCAGCGCGCCTGGGCGCAAGTGACGTAAGAACCAGCAGGGTGAGCGAGGGCGTGAGGTGCGGCCGCCCCGCCATGGACGGATGCTTGGGGCGATGATTGCTGCTCGTTCTCGCCGGGCCGGTGGCAGCGCTGACCGCAGTGACGGGAACGATGAGGGCGCCACCGACGGAGCCGTCTGGGCGACATGGGAGGCGAGGCGGCTCGGCGCTTCGGTGCGAGCCCGCGAAGGCCGACATGGTTATGTGGTCGGAAAGAACAAGGCGACGGAAGAAATTCGGCGCACCCTACCGGGCGCGCCAAATGTTGAATTTCGGTTCCGCAGACCTTGAGGTTCGAACACTAGGGTGCGCGCGAGATTCAACCTCTACTAGCTCGCTCTTTGCCGACTCGCAAAGATCTAAACTACCAAATGTAATAAAGACAAGGGACACAAGATTTATATCGTTCGTGCCACCATTGTGGTGTAATACCCTACCCAAAGTGTGGTGTGGTGGATTGCCTCTGGGCTTGATGATGAATAATACAAAGGGAGAACAGCCTCACGAGGGTCTGTTCTTGGCTGGCGCGATGAACTGCTAGGGGGAGTTCAGTCGCCTCTCTCTCTGTGTGTGTGTGTGTCTTTCTATCCTTGTTCTTTCGATGCCTCTACCTTGCGGGTGGCTAGTCCTATTTATAGGCAAAGGCCCTGGGCCTCTTCCTAAATATTGAGCGGAAGGGCGCCAACAATTGGCCATTTTGAAGGGGAACATGGGTACACTTATCCCGACTAAAGTTGGTCCTCGCTTGTCAAAGGCTCGTGGTGACGCCTGCTCGGGCTCCACAATGACTTCCTTCCGCCGCTGGGCTGGTCTTGGTCTTGTTATACCAAATGGACGCCTTTGCTTGATGCTCTCGCCGCGCTTGCTCCCTTTGCACCAAAGAGGAAAGGAGGACATCATGCTGGTTGGCGCCCGATCGGGCGCCTTGGTCGCCATGGCTTATGCCATGGGCACCTCGCGAGGTACCTCGCTTTAACTCTCCGCCTCATGAGCCAGCCTGACGAGGCCGTGCTCGAGAAAGCTCCTTGTCGTCCGCCTCATGAGGCTTGGCCCCTCGCGAGGGTCTTGAGCTATGCTGATGAAGATGGGTTGTGCTGGGCCCCTTGAGCCACGCCAGCAGGCAGCAGGCAAGTCTGGGGACCCCTGCCCTGCAACACCGACAGCTAAAACAGGATCCGCGTGGTCTCGTGGAGGGGGCCGACACCTTATTAGTTTTGCTTTTGCTATCCACTCCTGCTCATGGGACAGCTCTTTAAAGGGCAAGTTTATGATAAATGTATGGATAGCGTGTCCGCACAGGACTACTTACTTGAGTATCCAAGCGACAGCAGCTCAGACCTGCGCCTCGGTCAAGTCCGACACATCTCTTGTGATCCAAGAACATTTTATACATCTCCACAAGCGCCACGCCCATGAAGTGTTGGAGAGCTCGCGGTCCCTCCGGATTGAATTCCCACAGCGGAGGGGGCGACGCTTGCAGAGCAAAGGCGCCAATCAGCATGACTCGCGCCACTACAACCAGATTGATCTCTCTCTCTTGGAGGTCTCGAATACGGCCCTGCAACAGAGGTACGTCCTTGGACGGCCCCCAGTCAAGCCCATTGTTGACCCATGACACCAGCCGTTGTGGAGGACCCGAGCGAAAGGCAGGTGGTGCCACCCATCCGGTGCCCCTAGGAGCGGTGATGTAGAACCACTCCTGTTGCCACGAACCAAGCTCCTCTTGAAAAGAGCCCTCGGGCCATGGAGCATCAGCACTCTTGCTTATAACAGCCCCTCTGCACTCTGCCTGCTGCCCCTCAATCATCTTCGGCTTCGCATTGAAGGTCTTGAGCCACAATCCGAAGTGAGGGGTAATGCGGAGGAAGGCTTCGCATACGACAATGAACGATGAGATGTGGAGGATGGACTCCGGATCCAAGTCGTGGAATTCCAGCCCATAATAAAACATGAGCCCCCTCACGAAGGGGTCCGTCGGGAAGCCTAAACCCCGACGGAAGTGAGACACGAACACCACGCTCTCACCAGGCTCAGGAGTAGGAATAACTTGCCCTTGGGCAGGCAGCCTATGCAAAATATTGCCGGTTAGATACCTGGCATCTCTTAGCTTTAGCACGTCTTCTTTCGTGACGGAAGAAGGCATCCAGCGGCCTTGCAGGTCGGAGCCGGACATTGTCGAAGGTCCGATGCGCCTGAATCTGGAGCTTTGGGTGTTGGAACTCAAGGCGAGGGGCGGATTCGATTGAGATTGAAAGAAAGGAGCAGGCCTTGGTCTCGTTATAAAGAGGTTGAATACCAGGAGCCCTCCCCGTGGCCGTTTGGGACTCGCCTTCGATAGAGGGGGCGTGCCAATGGGCGCCAAGGGTTACCCACCTCGTATTGATGAGAATCCTGGAATAAGGGAGACGATCTCCGCTTTGACAAGACGTGCCAAAGGAAACCGCTTCGCTTAAATGCTACCGAGGTGGAACAATAAAACAATTCGAATAACGGCTTGGCTGTGGTGTGACATCATGCCACGAAATACGTCAGCAGATTGAACTTGTGTAAATATTATTCTCTCTACGGTGGTATGTGGAACTTATTTTGCAGAGCCAGACACTATCCTGGTGTTCAAAATCTTCTATGAAGTATTCGGAGGAGGAACCCGCCTTGCAATGCTGAAGACAATATGCATGCCGGACTCGTCGTCATTGAAGCCTGGTTCAGGGGCTACTGAGGGAGTCTTGGACTAGGGGGTGTCCGGATAGCCGAACTATCATCTTTGGCCGGACTCCAAGACTATGAAGATACAAGATTGAAGACTCCGCCCCGTGTCCGGATGGAACTTTCCTTGGCGTGGAAGGCAAGCTTGGCGATACAGATATGTAGATCTCCTACCATTGTAACCGACTGTAACCCTAGCCTCTCCGGTGTCTATATAAACCGGAGGGTTTTGGTCCGTGGGATCTAACAACAATCATACCATAGGCTAGCTTCTAGGGTTTAGCCTCTCGATCTCGTGGTAGATCTACTCTTGTACTACCCATATCATCAATATTAATCCAAAGCAGGAGTAGGGTTTTACCTCCACCGAGAGGGCCCGAACCTGGGTAAAAACATCGTGTCCCTTGTCTCCTGTTACCATCCGCCTAGACGCACAGTTCGGGACCCCCTACCCGAGATCCGCCGGTTTTGAGACCGACAATGATGTAGAGGCCCTCCATGGTCGATTCCCCCTCCGACGGAGCACCGGTGAAGGCTCCAAGATGGGATCTCGCGGATACAGAAAGTTACGGCGGTGGAAATAGTTTTTCGTGGTCGCTTTTGATGTTTTCGGCGTACATGGGTATATATAGGAGGAAGAAGTAGGCCGGTGGACGCTCGAGGGGCCCATGAGGGTAGGGACGCGCCCAGCCCTAGGGGGCGCGCCAGGCACCCTCGTGGATGCCTCGGTTGTTCCTTGACTTCCAATCCAAGTCCTCTGGATCACGTCCGTTCCAAAAATCATGCTCCTGAAGGTTTCATTTTGTTTGGACTCCGTTTGATATTCCTTTTCTACGGAACACTGAAATAGGCAAAAAAACAGCAATACGGGCTGGGCCTCTGATTAGTAGGTTAGTCCAAAAATGATATAAATGTGTAAAGTATAGCCCATAAACATCCAAAACAGGTAATATAATAGCATGGAACAATCAAAAACTATAGATACGTTGGAGACGTCTCAAGCATCCCCAAGCTTAATTCCTGCTCGTCCTCGAGTAGGTAAATGATAAAAATAAAATTTTTGATGTGGAATGCTACCTAGCATAATTCTCAATGTAATTTTCTTTATTGTGGCATGAATGTTCAGATCCAAATGATTCAAAATAAAAGTTCATATTGACATAAGAAATAGTAATACTTCAAGCATACTAATCAAAGCAATATGTCTTCTCAAAATAACATGGCTAAAGAAAGTTCATCCGTACAAAATCATATAGCTAGGTCATGCTTCATTTTCGTCACACAAAAATGCTCCCATCTTGTACACCCCCGATGACAAGACAAGCAATTGTTTTGTACTTAAATAATCTCAAACTTTTTCAACTTTCACGCAATACATGAGCGTGAGCCATGGATATAGCACTATGGGTGGAATAGAATATGATGAGGGAGATTGTGTGGAGAAGACAAAAAAAGGATAAAGTCTCACATTGACGAGGATAATCAACGGGCTATGGAGATGCCCATCAATTGATGTCAACATGAGGTGTAGGGATTGCCATGCAACGGATGCACTAGAGCTATAAATGTATGAAAGCTCAACAAAATAAACTAGTGGGTGTGCATCCAACTTGCTTGCTCATGAAGACCTAGGGCATTTTGAGGAAGCCCGTCGTAGGAATATACAAGCCAAGTTCTATAATGATAAATTCCCACTAGTATATGAAACTGACAACATATGAGACTCTCTATATGAAGAACATGGTGCTACTTCGAAGCACAAGTGTGGAAAAAGATAGTAACATTGCCCCCTTTTTATTTTTATTTTATTTTCATTTATTTTTCTTTGGCCTTCCTTTTTTTCTTTTTTTTCTTGGGCCTTTCTTTTTTTTTGGCTTTTATTTTTTCATTGGGGTCAATGCTCTAATAATGATGATCATCACACTTCTATTTATTTACAACTCATGAATTACACCCAAAACTAGAACAAGATATGACTCTATATGAATGCCTCCGGCGGTGTACCGGGATGGGCAATGAATCAAGAGTGACATGTATGAAAATTTATGCATGGTGGCTTTGCCACAAATACGATGTCAACTACATGATCATGCAAGGCAATATGACAATGATGATGCGTGTCATGATGATGAACGGAATGGTGGAAAGTTGCATGGCAATATATCTCAGAATGGATATGGAAATGCCATAATAGGTAGGTATGGTGGCTGTTTTGAGGAAGATATAAGGAGGTTTATGTGTGATAGAGCATATCGTATCACGGGGTTTGGATGCACGGGCGAAGTTTGCACCAACTCTCAAGGTGAGAAAGGGCAATGCACGTGCATCAAGAGGCTAGCAATGATGGAAGGGTGAGAGTGCGTATAATCCATGGACTCAACATTAGTCAAAAAAGAACTCGTATACTTATTGCAAAAATCTACAAGTCATCAAAAACCAAGCACTATGCGCATGCTCCTAGAGGGATAGATTGGTAGGAAAAGACCATCGCTCGTCCCCGACCTCCACTCATAAGGATGCACAATCTAAGAACACCTCATGTTTCAAATTTGTTACACAACTTTCACCAAACATGCATGTTACGGGACTTGCTAACTTCAACACAAACATTCTTTAAATTCATAATCACCCAACTAGCATGACTCTAATATTACTATCTCCATACCTCAAAACAATTATCAAGCATCAAATTGATTATAGCATCCAATTCACTTCCTATGATAGTTTTTATTATACTCAACTTGGATGCTCATCATTCTAGGACCAATTTTATAACCATAGCAAATACCATGCTGTTCTAAGAGACTCTCAAAATAATATAAGTGAATCATGAGAGACTAACAATTTCTACAAATTAAGCCACCGTCGTGCTCTAAAAGATATAAGTGAAGCACTAGAGCAAAAACTATTTAGCTCAAAAGATATAAGTGAAGCACATAGAGTATTCTAATAAATTCCAATCAAGTGGGTTTCTACCAAAAGGTGTGTACAGCAAGGATGATTGTGGTAAACTAAAAAGCAAAGACTAATATCATACAAGACGCTCCAAGCAAAACACATATCATGTGGCGAATAAAAATAGAGCTCCAAGTAAAGTTACTGATGAACGAAGACGAAAGAGGGGATGCCTTCCGGGGAATCCCCAAGCTTAGGCTTTTGGTTATCCTTGAATATCTTGGGGTGCCATGGGCATCCCCAAGCTTAGGCTCTTGCCACTCCTTATTCCATACTCCACCAAATCTTTACCCAAAACTTGAAAACTTCACAACACAAAACTCAACAGGAAATCTCATAAGCTCCGTTAGTGCAAGAAAGCAAAACCACCACATAAGGTACTATAATGAACGCATTCTTTATTTATATTGGTGTTAAACCTAATGTATTCCAAGTTCTCTATGGTTCATACCCCTACATACTAACCATAGATGCATCAAAATAAGCAAACAACACACGAAAAACAGAATCTATCAAAAAATGAACAGTCTGTAGCAATCTGTAACTCTAAAAATCCTACAAAAATAGGAAGTCCTGGAAAATTTGTCTCTTGATCTACAAAAAAAAGAATCAACGCAAATTCACATTTCTGTGAATTACTAAAATTATTTTCGTGCGTGCAAAGTTTCTGTTTTTCAGCAGAATCAAATTAACTATCACCATAGGTTATCCTATAGGTTCTACTTGGCACAAACACTAATTAAAACATGAAAACACATCTAAATAGAAGGTAGATGCAAAATTTATTACTAAACAGAAGCAAAAGCAAAAAAACAAAGATAAAATTGGGTTGCCTCCCAACTAGCGCTATCGTTTAACGCCCCTAGCTAGGCATAAAAGCGAGGATAGATCTAAGTAGTGCCATAATAAGAAGATAGATCACGAAAACTCATCTCGTATTCTCTACGTTCAGCAGCAAGTTTTCATTGAGGCAAGCAAAAGTAATCAAAAGGGCTAAATTTAATGGGACAAGAGTCCCCAAGATCAATCTCAGGAGGTATGGGTTCCTCCTTTGGCCCTTCATATTGCACAACTAATTCATCATTATAAGCATTCTTTTGGCAGAACTTCATGAGCCTATACTCAAGAGAGTATCCTAGCTCATTGTTTCAAAGAGCAAAATCATTATTAAGTTCGGAAATTCTATCAACTAGGACATTGGTAGGAACCTTTTTTCTAAGGTTTTCATTAAAAGCAACATAGTCCACAGATTGAAAACGCCTAATTTCCTCTTGATCAAAGAGGATCGCTTATGGGAGGACGGTCAAGGCCCACCCTATAGTGCGCAAAGATTTCTTTGGCCTCTTTTATTATAAATCTAAACTCATGTGCCAAAAAGATAGTAGCGGCGCACTTAACAGAAGAATGCTCAATATTAGAAAATTCCAGGAAAATTCTTTGTATGCAAGGATGCATATGCATAAATTGTCTTTCAAGCTCAACTACAAGCATAGCGATAGCATCCGCAAGACTACTAGTTCTATGAAGAATAGAACCACCCATAGAAGGTAAAGCACCAGCACAAGTAAAAAATTCTTGAATAACCCCTTTTCCAATAATATTACCACTACTGATTCAAAACTTTTTAGTATGCAAGATAGGGGGTTCTTCAGCAGGAGCATCAGAATTTTCCATGTTATCATTATTGTCCATATCGACGATAATCTCCCCAATTTCAGACATAACGGCAAACAAAAGTGAGGAGGAAGAAGAGGGCAAGCGAAAGAGATAGGAGATTGGGAAAGAGAGGGCGAATAAAACGGCAAGAGTGAAGTGGGGGAGAGGAAAACGAGAGGCAAATGGCAAATAATGTAAATGCGAGGGAGATGAGTTTGTGATGGGTACTTGGTATGTCTTGACTTGAGCGAAGACCTCCCTGGCAACGGCGTCAGAAATCCTTCTTGCTATGTCTTGAGCTTGCATTGGTTTTTCTTGAAGAGGAAAGGGTGATGCAACAATAGTAGCGTAAGTATTTCCCTCAGTTTTTGAGAACCAAGGTATCAATCCAGTAGAAGGCTCCTCAGAAGTCCCACGCACCTACACAAACAAACAAGAACTCACAACCAACGCAATAAAGGGGTTGTCAATCCCTTCACGGCCACTTGCGAAAGTGAGATCTGATAGAGATAATATGATAAGATAAATATATTTTTGGTATTTTATAATATAGATAGGAAAAGTAAAGATGCAAATAAAAGTAGATTGAAAGTTTATATGATAAAAGATAGACCCGGGGGCCATAGGTTTCACTAGTGGCTTCTCTCAAGATAGCATAAGTATTACGGTGGGTGAACAAATTACTTTCGAGCAATTGATAGAAAAGCTGAATAATTATGAGATTATCTAGGCATGATCATGTATATAGGCATCACGTCGGTAACAAGTAGACCGACTCCTGCCTGCATCTACTACTATTACACCACACATCAACCGCTGTCCAGCATGCATCTAGAGTATTAAGTTCATAAAGAACAGAGTAACGCATTAAGAAAGATGACATGATGTAGAGGGATAAACTCATGCAATATAATATAAACCTCATCTTTTTATCCTCGATGGCAACAATACAATACGTGCCTTGCTGCCCCCGCATCCACGGGAAAGGACACCGCAAGATTGAACCCAAAGCTAAGCACTTCTCCCATTGCAAGAAAGATCAATCTAGTAGGCCAAACCAAACTGATAATTCGAAGAGACTTGCAAAGATAACTTAGTCACACATAAAAGAATTCAGAGAAGATTCAAATATTTCTCATAGATAAACTTGATCATAAACCCACAATTCATCGGATCTTGACAAACACACCGCAAAAAGAGTTACATCAAATAGATCTCCAAGAAGATCAAGGAGAACTTTGTATTGAGATTCAAAGAGAGAGAAGAAGCCATCTAGCTAATAACTATGGACCCAAAGGTCTGTGGTAAACTACTCACAACTCATCGGAGAGGCCTTGGAGATGATGTAGAGGCCCTCCATGGTTGATTTCCCCTCGTGAGCGCCAAAAAGGCTCCAAGATGGGATCTCATGGATCTGTAGGTTACATGGTGGAAATAGTTTTTCGTGGTCGCTCGATGTTTTAGGCGCATATGGGTATATATAGGAGGAAGAAGTAGGTCGGTGGACGCCCGAGGGGCCCACGAGGGTGGGGGCGCCCCTAGCCCTAGGGGCGCGTCGGGCACCCTCATGGCTGCCTCGGTTGTTACTTGACTTCCACTCCAAGTCCTCTGGATCACGTTCGTTCCAAAAATCACGCTCTTGAAGGTTTCATTCCGTTTGGACTCCGTTTGATATTCCTTTTCTTCGAAACACCGAAATAGGCAAAAAAAACAGCAATACGGGTTGGGCCTCCGGTTTGTAGGTTAGTCCCAAAAATGATATAATTGTGTAGAGTAAAGCCCATAAACATCCAAAGCGGGTAATATAATAGCATGGAACAATCAAAAATTATAGATACATTGGAGACGTATCAGGGCGCGCGCCCCACCCTCGTGGGCCCCTCGTGGTTCCTCTGACCGACTTCCTTCGCCTATATATATCCACATACCCTTAAAACATCGAGGAGCACCACGAAACCCTATTTCCACCGCTGCAACCTTCTGTACCCGTGAGATCCCATCTTGGGGCCTTTTCCGGTGCTCCATCGGAGGGGGGATCGATCATGGAGGGCTTCTACATCAACACCATAGCCTCTCCGATGAAGTGTGAGTAGTTTACCACAAACCTTCGGGTCCATAGTCATTAGCTAGATGGCTTCTTCTCTCTCTTTGATTCTCAATACAAAGTTCTCCTCGATCTTCTTGGAGATCTATTTGATGTAACTCTTTTTGCGGTGTGTTTGTCGAGATCCGATGAATTGTGGGTTTATGATCAAGATTATCTATGAACAATATTTGAATCTCCTCTGAATTCTTTTATGTATGATTGGTTATCTTTGCAAGTCTCTTCGAATTATCAGTTTGGTTTGGCCTACTAGATTGATCTTTCTTGCAATGGGAGAAGTGCTTAGCTTTGGGTTCAATCTTGTGGTGTCCTTTCCCAGTGATAGCAGGGGCAGCAAGGCACGTGTTGTATTGTTGCCATCGAGGATAAAAATATGGGGTTTATATCATATTGCTTGAGTTTATCCCTCTACATCATGTCATCTTGCCTAATGCGTTAGTCTGTTCTTATGAACTTAATACTCTAGATGCATGCTGGATAGCGGTCGATGTGTGGAGTAATAGTAGTAGATATAGAATCGTTTCGATCTACTTGTCGCAGACGTGATGCCTATATACATGATCATGCCTAGATATTCTCATAACTATGCACTTTTCTATCAATTGCTCGATAGTAATTTGTTCACCCACTGTAATACTTATGCTATCTTGAGAGAAGCCACTAGTGAAACCTACTGCCCCCGGGTATATTTTCCATCATATAAGTTTCCGATCTATTTTATTTTGCAATCTTTACTTTTCAATCTATATCATAAAAATACCAAAAATATTTACCTTTTTATTATCTCTATCAGATCTCACTTTTGCAAGTGGCCGTGAAGGGATTGACAACCCCTTTATCGCGTTGGTTGCAAGGTTCTTATTTGTTTGTGTGTACGAGGGATTTGTGTGTAGCCTCCTACTGGATTGATACCTTGGTTCTCAAAACTGAGGGAAATACTTACGCTACTTTGCCGCATCACCCTTTCCTCTTCAAGGGAAAACCAACGCATGCTCAAGAGATAGCAGTGGGGGGCGCGGCCCCCCTTTTCTTCTTCTCCTCCACCTCTTTCCCCTTCCCCCTTCTCCGGAAAGGAAGGGGGAATCCTACTGGGACTAGGAGTCCTAGTAGGACTCCCCCTTGGCGCGACCCCTCCAGGCCGGTCGCCCCCTCCTCTCCTCCTTTATATACAGGGGCAGGGGCCACCCCAAAGACACAACATTGTCTTAGTCGTGTGCGGTGCCCCCCTCCGTCGTTTATTCCTTGGATAGTATCATCGTAGCGCTTAGGCGAAGCCCTGCGCGGATCACATCATCAACACCTTCATCACACTGTCGTGTTGACGAAACTCTCCCTCGACCCTCTCCTGGATCAAGAGTTCGAGGGATGTCATCAAGCTGAACGTGTGCTGAACTCGGAGGTGAGGTACGTTCGGTGCTAGATCGGTTGGATCGTGAAGACGTTTGACTAAATCAACTGCGTTAACATAACGCTTCCGCTTTCGGTCTATGAGGGTACGTGGACACACTCTCCCCCTCTCGTTGCTATGTGTCTCCTATATAGATCTTTCATGATCGTAGGAAATTTTTTGAAATTGCATGCTACGTTCCCCAAAACTTTTCAGGTACTTCAGGATGTTCTTGACCGTTCTCCAGTGATCCACTCCTGGATTACTCTGGTACCTCTCTGCTAAACTTATAGCAAGGCACACATAAGGTCTGGTACACAGCATAGCATACATGATAGAACCTATGGATGAGGCATAGGGAATGACTTTCATTTTCTCTCTATCTTCTGCAGTGGTCGGGAATTGAGTCTGACTCAACTTCACACCTTGTAACACAGGCAAGAACCCTTTCTTTGACTGGTCCATTTTGAACTTCTTCAAAACTTTATCAAGGTATGTGCTTTGTGAAAGTCCTATCAAGCGTCTTGATCTATCTCTATAGATCTTGATGCCCAATATACAAGCAGCTTCACCGAGGTCTTTCATTGAAAAACTTTTATTCAAGTATCCTTTTATGCTATCCAGAAATTCTATATCATTTCCAATCAACAATATGTCATCCATATATAATATTAGAAATGCTACAGAGCTCACACTCACTTTCTTGTAAATACAGGCTTCTCTGAAAGTCTGTGTAAAACCATATGCTTTGATCACCTCATCAAAGCATATATTCCAACTCTGAGATGCTTGCACCAGTCCATAAATGGATTGTTGGAGCTTGCACACTTTGTCTGCACCTTTAGGATCGGCAAAACCTTCTGGTTGCATCATATACAACTCTTCTTTAAGAAATCCATTAAGGAATGCCGTTTTGACATCCATTTGCCAGATTTCATAATCATAAAATGCGGCAATTGCTAACATGATTCGGACACACTTAAGCATCGCTACGGGTGAGATAGTCTCATCGTAGTCAACTCCTTGAACTTGTCAAAAACCTTTTGCGACAAGTCAAGCTTTATAGACAGTAACATTACCATCAGCAGCAGTCTTCTTATTAAAGATCGATTTATTCTCTATGGGTTGCCTATCATCGGGAAAATCCACCAAAGTCCACACTTTGTTCTCATACATGGATCCTATCTCAGATTTCATGGCCTCGAGCCAATTATTGGAATATGGGCTCATCATAGCTTCTTCATAGTTTGTAGGTTTGTCATGGTCAAGTAACATGACTTCCAGAATAGGATTACCGTACCATTCTGGTGAGGATCGTGCTCTGGTTGACCTATGAGGTTCTGTAGCAACTTGATCTGAAGTTTCATGATCATTATCATTAGCTTCCTCTCTAGTTGGAACGGATTTCTCGAATGAGCTACTTTCCAAATTGAGAGAAGGTACAATTACCTCATCAAGTTCCACTTTCCTCCCACTCACTTCTTTCAAGATAAACTCCTTCTCTAGAAAGGATCCATTCTTGGCAACAAAGATCTTGCCTTCGGATCTGTGGTAGAAAGTGTACCCAATTGTTTCCTTAGGGTATCCTATGAAGACGCACTTCTCCGATTTGGGTTTGAGCTTATCAGGTTGAAGCCTTTTGACATAAGCATTGCATCCCCAAACTTTAAGAAACGATAGTTTAGGTTTATTGCCAAACCACAGTTCATACGGTGTCGTCTCAACGGATTTTGACGGTGCCCTATTTAACGTGAATGCAGTTGTCTCTAATGCATAACCCCAAAACGATAGTGGTAAATCGGTAAGAGACATCATAGATCGCACCATATCTAATAAAGTATGGTTACGACGTTCGGACACACCATTATGATGTGGTGTTCCAGGTGGCGTGAGTTGTGAAACTATTCCACATTGTTTTAAATGAAGGCCAAACTCGTAACTCAAATATTCACCTCCACGATCAGATCGTAGAAACTTTATTTTCTTATTAGGATGATTCTCCACTTCACTCTGAAATTCTTTGAACTTTTCAAATGTTTTAGACTTGTGTTTCATTAAGTAGATATACCCATATCTGCTCAAATCATCTATGAAGATCAGAAAATAATGATACCCACCACGAGCATCAACACTCATCGGACCACATACATTGTTATGTATTATTTCCAATAATTCATTAGCTCATTGCATTGTTCTGGAGAACGGAGTTTTAATCATCTTGCCCATGAGGCGCGGTTTGCAAGTATCAAATGATTCATAATCAAGTGATTCCAAAAGTCCATCTGCATGGAGTTTCTTCATGCCCTTTACACCGATATGACCTAAACGGTAGTGCCACAAATATGTTGCACTATCATTATCAACTTTGCATCTTTTGGCATCAATATTATGAATATGTGTATCACCACGATCAAGATTCAACAGAAATAGACCACTCTTCAAGGGTGCATGACCATAAAAGTTATTATTCATATAAATAGACAACCATTATTCTCTAATTTAAATGAATAACTGCCTCGCACTAAACATGATCCACATATAATGTTCATGCTCAACACTGGCACCAAATAACAATTATTCAGGTCTAAAACCAATCCCAAAGGTAGATGTAGAGGTAGCGTGCCGACGGCGATCACATCGACCTTGGAACCATTCCCAACATGCATCGTCACCTTGTCCTTAGCCAATCTTCGTTTAATCCATAGAACCTGTTTCGAGTTACAAATATGAGCAACCGAACCGGTATCAAATACCTAGGCACTACTACGAGAATTAGTAAGGTACACATCAATAACATGTATATCAAATATACCTTTGTTCATTTTGCCATCCTTCTTATCCGCCAAATACTTGGGGCAGTTCCGCTTCTAGTGACCAGTCCCTTTGCAGTAGAAGCACTCAGTTTCAGGCTTGGGTCCATGAAAGTGCGTTATATCGACTAGAGGGGGGGTGAATAGGCGATTTTTATGAATTCTTCAATGATGAATTTGCGGGTGAGGAAATTCCTTAGCGAAGAACTACTTGCAGCGGAGTAAGTACTCAGAAGTAAGCACAACAGAATACAAGCATGGTCATCATGATGAAATGAAGACAAGCACAGAGTACAGAAAGCGTAATCACAGGATAACACAAGATGAAGACAAACAGACTGAAGAAATTGAACTGAGGAAATTGGGAAAGTCTTCAGTCAATGTCTTCAAGCACAGATATGAACAAACATTCAACACAGTAATGAGGAAATGAAAGGGTTGAGGAAATAGAACCAGTTAGTTGGTGAAGACAATGATTTGGTAAACCAGTTCCAACTGCTGTCTCAGTTGTACGTCTGTTGGAGCAAATGAGTATTTAAACTCGAGGACACGCAGATCCGGACACCCAACATCGAAAGCACGCAGCTCAGACACCCATCCTCACCATATTCTCCTTGAACTAAGGCCACGCAGACCTCGTCCCAATCACTGTGGTAAGTCTTCAGTGACTTCCAAACCTTCACAGACTTGGTCACTCGGCGATCCACAATTCCTCTTGATGTTCTAGACCATGACGCCTAACCGTCTGGAAGAAGCACAGCCTTCAAAGGTAATAGCGTCGGATCCACGCAGATCAATTTCTTCATGATGCTCAATCACTTTGGGTTTGTGGGGTTTGGTTTTGGGATTTTCCTCACTTGATGATTTTCGCCAAAGTCCTCGGAGGATGGGTTGCTCTCAAATGACAAGTGTCTAGTTCTTCTCGAGCAGCCAACCAACTAGTGGTTGTAGGGGCGGCTATTTATAGCCTAGGGAGCAGCCCGACATGATAAGACATAAATGCCCTTCAATGATATGACCGTTAGGTGGATAAGATATTTTAGGACAGGTGGCCAAGAAGACAAAGAACGGTCGAAATTTGACTCTCAAATTCCTCGTATATCATGTTCCTCACTGTAGGCAATTCAGACTGGTGAATTCCTAACTCCTCGATCAAAGAAAGTCCTCAAGGAATGTAAGAACTGCGTCTCACATCAAGAAATTGACTGAATCAGTATGAGATTTCCAATGGCTTCACTCAAGGGATTGGTAGGTGTAGGATTTTGAGTTGAGCATCACATGGAAATTTTTCCTTAGTATTTCCTCGACCCCTTTAACAATGCGGTGTTTCCTATGACTCAAGAAAGAGAAAATGAAACTACGAAAACAAAAGTCTTCACACTTCATGTTCCTCAAGTGAATATCAAGTCTTCAAGGTCACACCAATTTCTTCACTTTCAAAGTCTTCAGAATATCAAAGTCTTCATCAAGAACTTCATTTTAGGGGTCGACTTTCTCAGTAAATATCAAACTCCTCATAGACTTATAGACCTGTGTACACTCGTAAATGCATTAGTCCCTTAACCTATAAGTCTTCAATACACCAAAATCACTAAGGGCACTAGATGCACTTACAATCTCCCCTTTTGGTGATTGATGACAACATAGGTTAAGTTTTCAACGGGGATAAACATATGAAGTGTAAATACTGATATTGAGGAATTTGATTGCAAGATATAGAAGAACTCCCCCCTGAAGATGTGCATAGTGAGGAATTTGCGTTTGAGGCAATGCACATTTGAAGAGTTGAATCATGGAGAACTCCCCCTATATCTTGTAATTCATACACGCATTTGATATATAGTATGAAGAATTTGAAATGCATGATGAAATATGGTGCCTGATGAAATTTAGCATGCGTGCAATAATATTAACGAGGAATGAGCATGCCGAAAGCATCAAAAGTATCAGAGCATAGTGCAACAAAAGTATCAGAGCACCATCCAAAAGTATCAGAGCACCATCGGGTTTAAGATTACAACTCGATCCAATAAAAGTTTCGGAAGAACGAGAGTTGTAACTTAAAAAAACGCCCTTAAAATAGACCCGCTTGAAGACTAACTCAGATTTCTCCCCCTTTGTCATCAAAAGACCAAAAGGATTGAAACTGCGGACTAACACCCCTGAAGAATTTCAAGTTGATGGAGGAGCGCCAGCGTTGTCGGGATTGTTTGTTGTAGCAGGGCCTGCCGCAGTGTCGTCCAAATCTTCATACTCATCAGTGTCACGCGATGAAGAATAAGATCTGACCACCAGATCAGGAACTTTGACCCTCTTGAATTTCTTCGGAGGAGGTGCGCACCACCAAATTCTTCCTTGAGACCCATAGTCTTCGAGTTCTTGGCGCTATAGACATGAGTGAGGACAGCCAGTGCGGTTGAGGGTTTCATGAAGGTAGTAGTGGTTTTCTTCACCGCATTGTGTGTTGAGGTCATATTGTGAAGAAGTGCACCAAACCGACGCTTTACCCATTTGTGATTGAGATCAACCTTCCGATGAAGACCGAGGAGTAACTCACGGTCACCATCACCTGTGGTGCCGTGGCTTTAGGATTTTGCTTAGCTGAGGTATTTATGGTAGTGTCATGTGTGGCGAGTCGCCATTGGTAGAGTAAGATGTAGCCAAAGCGAAATTGACCATCCAATGGACGAATGCCTTCATCGATCACAGCAATGCTTTGCCTTTATCATCAGATGATGAAACTAGCCGTTTGAGGACTTCAATGGGAGGCAAGTAGCTACCATGGTTCAGAGTGTCTGCTTTGTAATTCAGTGAAGATCTTGCCCTTATGAATCTCATAATCCAAGGCGCATAGGGCTTCAGCTCAAAAGGTGACACAGCAACATTTGCCAGAGTCCTCATGAAGAAATCATGGAAGTTGACGGGAACGCCATGAATGATGTAGAAAAGCATATTCTTCATGATGCCAACGACATCTTCATCATTTGAGTCGTGGCCTTTGATAGGACTCATTGTCTTCGTCAGAATGCGATAGACAGTCCGAGGCACATAGAGCAATTCCTTGACGAGGAATTTGGTTCGTGGGGCCTGCCCAGGATTCAAAGGCTTCATGAGCACTTGCATATAGTGATTTGTCAGTTCAAGGTCATTGTAGATGCAACGTGCCTTCGTCATGGGGAGGATCGAGAGGAAGGACACGAAGCAATTCAGTTGCCGGTGCCTTGTAGTGAGTGTTTTCACTCATCCAATCCAACACCCATGAGTTGACATCTTTAGCGTCTCCAGTGATATGCAGTGTAGCGTAGAACTGAAGAATGAGTTCTTCATTCCAATCACAGATGTCAGTGCAGAAATTGAGTAATCCTGCATCGTGAAGAACACTGAGGACAGGCTCGAAGCATCCACGTGAGGAATATGTTCATGATCGAAGATTTTGTCCTTGTCAAACAACACTGAGGAATAGAAGTTGGCTTGACTAGCAGTCCAGAAATGCCTCTTCCTTATGCGAGCAGAGTCATAGGGGTTGTAATTAGTGAAGAATACATGCTTGGAAAAGAAGTCTTCAGCCTTGAACTTCTGTTTGCTTGAGAATGGATTCTTCGGCTTTAGCAGAGGGGTGTCAGTGAGTTGCAGTACCACCTCAGGAATCACGAGCTCAGGTACTTCAGGCTGAGGAATTTCTGGTTCCTCCTCTCGGGCAACCTGATGATCATTAGTAGCAGGTTCTTCAACACTAGTGGCTGGAATATCTTCATGAACAGAGGGAGTGGGATGAGTTTCTTCAGAGCCCATTTGAACTGTTGTTGCCGGGGACTGAGGAATCTGTTGAATAGGAGTGAAGAGAGGAGTATTCGGATGCTGACTTTCCCAGAAGTCATCGTTCATCACAGGTGTGGTGCATCCAATATCCACATCTTCATCTTCAATTTCCTCAACACCAGCCTCTTCAGCTGTGAACTGAGGCATAGGTGAGGAAATGACTGGCGGTGAAGGGATTGCGTCCACTTCAATTTCTTCATCAATCTGCTCTGACGAAGCAGCAGAATGATTTTCTTCATCAGATCCGCTTGGGATCTTATAGTCTTCTCCAAAAGGAACAATTTCCTTTGATGACATGGAGGAAATTGGAACAGCATCAATCGGATTTTCAATTGAGCTGGTCATGGGCTTCATTTTCTTCACAGCCGAAGAATTTGACGCAGCTGATGCCTTCCTTTTCTTCACTGCAGCTCGCTCTGCAGCCTTGGTCTTCTTCACCTCATAGGCAGAAGGAAGAATTGGGGTTGGTGTAGGCGCGGGAGGAGCTGAGGAATCTGGTTCATTTTCTTCAAGCGCAACTTATGCGCTTGCCTCGATCTCTGCAGCTTCTTCAGCGCACCACTAGTGAATGCCCCAGCAATTTCTTCACCGGCCGGAATGGAGTCATCAGCCCTCGAACTTGTATTTTCTTCAGAGTTGAAAGTCATCAGCTGTGCTTGGCATGTTTTTCAGCAGGCTGAGCAGAGTCTGCAGCTGAAGATTTTCTTATTGCGATGGGGCTGCAATAGTTGTCATTTTCTTCGTCAGTTGATTTAATCTCACTTTGGCTCCTTGCCAATCAGCATAGTAGGCATCAAAGTCTTTGCTGAGGGCTTGAATTTCAGACTGAGCCTTGAGAAGTTCCTCAGGTGTCATTCTGACAACATTTTTCTTCAGGAGCTTCTCCTTTCTGTATTGAGCCTTCTTGATCTCTCTTGCCTTTTCAAATTTCCATTTCTCTTGAGTGATGAAATGGATCAGCATGTGACTTTGACCAGGAGTCAGTTGAAAATCAGGCATGGGGGTGTTTGGATCCTTGTGCCAGAGGTCAATGTAGTCGAGGATTTTCCTCGGATCCAAAAGCAGTGGCACCGATGTGCCTTTGGCTCTAGCGGCCTTCACTTGCCTGTCTCTGATGATTTCTGCAAGTTCATCATCAGAAGCTTCACCATCAGAGGGCACTTGGAATGCGACCTGTTTCTTCCTTCGACTTGGCCGAGGACCGCTCCAGCTGTTGCTTTAGTCTTCAACAGTGTGGGGCCTGATGAGGACATTGGTGCAGCTAAGGAACTTGCTGACACACCAGAGGCAATCGAGAAACCCGTAGTCCTTTGACATGTAGCCAGATGCACAGGAGCTGAGGACCTTGTTGGAGCAGTAGCGGTCTGAGGAATTTGTCGTGAGGGCATAGCTGAGGAACTTGGCCGTGAGGGCGCTGTTGGTGAAGCACTTGGCTTGCGAGCAGGCTTCTTTGGCATTGATTTCCTCGGCTTGACCGAGGCCTCAGTAGCAGCAGCAGCAGCCGAATCCTCATTGAATTTCCTCACTGCCTCCTTGGCTTGTCTTGCCAATTTAGCTTGGCGCCTAGCCCATTCTTCAGGAAAGTCCTCACGACACTTGATGCTGGTGGGATCAGCTACTTGGCCAAGTGCCAATGGAGCTCTTGGGCTGTAACGCCCCGAGACCGACGCTCCAGAAGACTTCCAGCTATTCCGAGCTTTGCCGTGTGTTTTATTTGCTTGTTGCATTGCATCATGTCATCATGCCATCATATCATTAATTTTTAAAACCTCAACTAAATAAATTGCATAGATCTTTTGATCTATTTAAATCGAGGGAATTCACATGGTGATTTCTCTTTATAACATATCCTCCTAATATTTATGGAGCTATTTTAAATATTCCATTTTTGGAATTCACCATAACACACTTGCAATATTCCAATGCCTTTGTTATCTTAATTCTTGGTCTCCAACTCTGCCCATAATTTCTTTCATCATTTTCCGAGCTCCACCAAAATCTCAACATTTTGGACACTTCTAAAACCTTGTCCTTGTTCAAACTATTTGAATTAAATTCAAATGACTTTGAATTTAATTCTTGCAATCTTGCCCACACCATTTTTCTTGGAACAAGCTCATTTTTATGAGTCCAGGAAAATTGTCCTTGTTCTCAAATTCTTTCCCTAACCCTCTCTTCTTTTCTTCTCTCTAAATCTTTTCTCGCTAAAGTAAAAGAGAGAGAGAGAAGGAGCCCAGAGCTGGCCTCCCAAACCTCCCCGCCTGCCCAAGGCCTAGGCCCACCAAGACCTAACCCTAGCCCGAGCGATCTCCATTCTCCCCAGCACACCTAAATCTTCTAACCCTAGCCCGACTCCCTCCTCTCGATCTCTCCCCCCTGCCGCGGCCTCCTGTTCGATATCCCGATCCCATCTCTTCCTCTCACCCTCTCCTTCTCATCCTCCCACGCACGCAGAGGGGCAGCGCCCCACGCCCGATCCCCTCGACCGCTACCCTGGCCCCGGCCATGGTGACTGCGCCGGCGACCCTAGAGGCTGCTGCTCCGCGCCATCTCCGCTCCTCGTTCCTCTGCCCGTGCGCCGGCATCGCCTCCAGCAGCTCCTCCCCGTCGTCTTCCACGAGCAGGAGCTCATGCCTGAGCTCCTCAGCCACTAGCAGTTCCGCGGCGTCGCGCCTCCTCGCCGTACCCGTCCTCAAGTCCGGCCGTGGTCGTCGCCCCTGCATCCTCTGCCTCGAGGAGGAGTACGACCGCACGGCCGCGCACGTTGACCTCCATGGTGTCGTCTCCCCAAGCTCCGCCCCGCCGGATCCACGTCGTCGCCCCCGTCTCGAGCCCCGCCGACGTCCAGCCTCCCCGTGCTCGACCTCGACCTCTTATGCTTCGTGTTCTCGCCGGAGCCGCGTCAAGCGCCGTCCTCTGCCTCGCCAGCACCTCCTCCCGTCCCCAACGTCCGTCACTGCCCCGCACCTCTCCCCGTGTCCAAGACGTGTTGTTGCCGCTGCTGCACCTCCGGCCTCCTGTCTTGCTTCTTTTGGTCTAGCAAGATTGTCGCCAAGAACCGTACGTGGACGCATCGTCTCCAGGATTTTCGCCAAGTACCTCTACGTGTGGATTCACCAAGTACCCCTTTGGATGCGCCAAGTTCGACTACATGGTCCGCCATGTACCTCTACCAACGACCCCGGACATCTACGAAACGAATGTGTACAACTACCGTTGCCGTGTACAATGACTTCCACTACGCCGTGTACGACTACTTCCCACGACGACCCGTGAACGACTACCTCCACTACGGCCCGTGAACGACTACTTCCTCTACGAAACTCGAACCGCTCCGAAAATGCACGCTTCGAAGGTATAACCCGAGACGGCCGCGATGAGATGCCCTTGCATGTATGAGATGTACGATATGTTTGCTCCGTGCCCGTTTGATCCTTGCACGTTCCTTCCTCGTTTTCCATGCCGCCGTCCCGTGGGAACCCAGAAACCGGGATCACCCCACCATCCTTTGCATCCGCACACTTCTCGTTTGCATCGGTATCTCCTCAAGTTACCGGGACCGGAATGTTGCCGTGGCACCATTTTTGTTTCACCGCCGTGGCACCTTTTCCCTTCTGCCATGGCGACAAATGCCTCGTATCATGCTCATGTTAACGTTTTCATAAAATTGCATAAACTTGTATATGTCATCTGCATCATGATAACAACAATTAAAATGTTTAAAATTGTGTTTGCATTATACTACTAAAAGACATATGGGGATTTTCCGGAATTGTTGTTTGTTGTTTCCGGCCTCATTTAAAATTGCCTAGCTAGGTAGTTTAATTATGCTTCACCTCTTGCCATGTTTAACTACATTTAATATTGTTGAGTAGCTCATAACCGAGAGAGAACTAAATAATTGATGTGGTGTTTCCTCAATATGCAACTCGTTGCATATTGAGCTCCACTTAATTTGTAGTGTTGTTTGTGCATATTGCCATGCCATGCTTCATTAAACCGGACATGCATCATACTTGTTTGTGCATCATGACATGTTTATGCTTGTGTGTTTACCATGTTGTTTGTTTCTTTCCGGTTTGCTTCTCTCGTTAGCTTCGGTTTCGTTCCGGGGTTGTGAGGATCCGTTCGATGTCCGTTTGTCTTCTTCATGGATTCGTTCTTCTTCCTTGCGGGATCTCAGGCAAGATGATCATACCCTCGAAATCACTACTATCTTTGCTATGCTAGTTTGCTCGCTCTTTTGCTATGCCAATGCTACGATGCCTACCATTTGCTTGTCAGCCTCCCAAATTGCCATGTCAAACCTCTAACCCACCATGTCCTAGCAAACCGTTGATTGGCTATGTTACCGCTTTGCTCAGCCCCTCTTATAGCATTGCTAGTTGCAGGTGAAGTTGAAGATTTCTCCATGGTGAACAGGATTTTGGTTGGGATATCACAATATCTCTTATATTATTAATGCATATATATACTTGGTAAAGGGTGGAAGGCTCGACCTTATGCCTGGTGTTTTGTTCCACTCTTGCCGCCCTAGTTTCCGTCATACCGGTGTTATGTTCCCGGATTTTGCGTTCCTTACGCGGTCGGGTGATTTATGGGACCCCCCTGACAGTTCGCTTTGAATAAAACTCCTCCAGCAAGGCCCAACATTGGTTTTACCATTTGCCTCACCACCACCTATATTTCCCTTGGGAGTAATTAACCCAAGGGTCATCTTTATTCAGCCCCCCCGGGCCAATGCTTGTCTAAGTGTTGGCCCAAACTAGAGCGCTTTGCTGCGCCACCTCACGGAAACTTGAGGTCTGGTTTTAGTTGTACGGACTGCTCATCCGGTCGTGGCCTGAGACGAGATACGCGCAGCTACTATCAGGATGTCGGCACGCCGGGAGGTCTTGCTGGTCTTGTTTTACCATTGTCGAAATGTCTTGATGTACCGGGATACCGAGTTTGATCGGAGTGTCTCGGGTGAAGGTCTATTCGCCGTTGATCGCGAGAGCTTGTCATGGGTTGTTGGGATACCCTGCAGGTATAAACTTTCGAGAGCCGTGCCCGCGGTTATGTGGCAGATGGGAATTTGTTAATGTTCGGTTGTAGATAACTTGACACCAGATCCGAATTAAAATGCATCAACCACGTGTGTAACGTGATGGTCTCTTCTCGGAGTCCGGAAGTGAACACGTGTTGGAGTTATGCTTGACGAGGTTGCTATAGGATCACTTCTTGATCATACTTTTATCGACCGTGCTTTGCCTTCTCTTCTCGCTCTCTTTTGCGATTGTAGCCACCATATATGCTAGTCGCTTGCTGCAGCTCCACCTCATTACTACATCCTTCCTATAAGCTTAAATAGTTTTGATCTCGCGGGTGCGAGATTGCTGAGTCCCCGTGGCTCACAGATACTTCCAAAACCAGTTTGCAGGTGCCTATGTTACCGAGCAGGTGACACAACCCAGCTCAAGGAGGAGCTCGATGAAGATCTTGCCCTTTGTGTTGTTTCGATCTAGTTGATCAGTAGTGGAGCCCAGTTGGGGTCGATCGGGGACCTTTGTCGCATTTGGGGTTCTTCTTTTATTTTGGTTCCGTAGTCGGACCTTGATTGTATCTGGATGATGTAATGCTTTATTCATGTAATTGTGTGAAGTGGCGATTGTAAGCCAACTATGTATCTTTTTCCCTTATGTATTACATGGGTTGTGTGAAGATTACCTCATTTGCGACATTGCTTTCAATGCGGTTATGCCTCTAAGTCGTGCTTCGACACGTGGGAGATATAGCCGCATCGAGGGCGTGACAAGTTTGTAATCAGAGCCTTCCCCGACCTTAGGAGCCCCACTGCTTGATCGTTTTTAGCGGCCGAGTTGTGTCTAGAAAAATGTTTTGAGTCATTTAGGATTATATATATCGGAGAGTTAGGAATTCTTTTTGCTCCCCAGTCTCTTCATCGCTCTGGTAAGGCATCCTGACGTAGAGTTTTGACTCTTCTCTTCTCAAATTTCACTAAATTTTTTTAGGATCACGCGGGTATCTTGGAATCGTTCGATGGTTTTATGATGAGAACATTGTCTTGGTGCCTCCCGTCGGGGTTTAGTGGAAGTGTCCCGGGAGTTGAGCTCGAGGTGTTGTCGTCATAATTTTATCGTTGCAGCCTCGAATACCTAAGTTTAGTACGCCGACATCGAAAATCTCTTTTATGCAGTTGTTGGTGAGATAACCCGATAACCCAATCTCGAGGTGAGTACGGAGTATTGCCATGACTCATATAACGGATGCTTTTCAAGGTTGAGGTAGACGATTTCGAAGGTTTCTTGGTTATGTGTTGAAGGATGGATACAATGGATGTAGGATTTGCTAGTTTTGGGTGAGATATTATGCTTCCCCTGTATCCCCAACACCTGATTGCATAACCGGAAAATTTCGGGAGTTTCATAGGTGGGAATTCAAGTAGCTCTTAGGATATCTTTCTGACGGTTGTATGATATGAAATTGGGGTTCGACGTCTAGTGGTCCGCCTATTCACGGTTGGTTTTACAGTGGTCTCGTTGTGTCTTAAAGAGTCCTTGGCTATGTCGACTCGGGGACGCTTCGTATGTCATGTGCACTGCCTTGTACATGATGGTGCTGTCTGATTGAGCCCGTAGGCCCCACCACGAAAACTTCGGACGAAATCTCTATCATATGTTTGTTCCGGCTTATTCTGCAAGCCAGTCCTTTGTTTTTGTTTTGAGTTGTGGTATTCGAGCTGCTTCAATGTCAAGTGTTGATTCCATACCTTTCCGAAATGGTGTTCTCATACTCCGATGTGAATACCAATCCTTCTCGACAATCGAGATTGTCATGTCAATCCTTTTCAACCGGCGTGTTTCTCTTCAAGTGGATCCGATCACTTCAACATCAGCAAGACCAATTATCTTTTCTTCTCAACGGTGTTTGTTTCATCCGTCTCCAAGTTGCCTTTGTTTTTTCCCGACCACCCACCCTTTTTCCTCAAGGACTAAGATTTCTTTACCAAGTATCCTTTTATTTTTGTGAAGTTTCTCCTTTCTTTTCCGTCAATGTTCTTACCCGGTGGTTCTCAAGAAGATGTTCTACTAGTTCGTCATTCCTCATTCCTTTCTCTTCTCCGGTGGACTCAAGTCAAGTTTTGTTGATCATACCTTTTTCCTCATTTCAATGTCTTCTCATACCGGTGCACCTCATTATCATTCTACTTCTCGCTATTTGTTATTCCGAGTGCTCAAGATATCTCAAGATTCATGTTTCCACTCTGCATTCGTTCAAGCTCTTTCGAGATTGGTATCTCATTCAAGTCATTTAATTCATCCGTGCAACATCTCTTTTAAATCTTTTCAACGGTGTTCTTTTGAGTGGGCCCTAACCCACGTGTCTTTTCCCTGTGATCTTACCCGACTCTTATATTTCCCGAGCTATCCTAAATTCTTCTCCAAGTTTGACGTAAGAATGAGTTATCATCACCAAATGCTTTTCTCCAAGATCTTTCAAATTCTTTTCATAGTTGGCTCAACCTCTTCACTTTTGATTCTTCCGGTGTGCCTTAATAATTCTTGGTGGTGTTTCTCGTTGTCATTCTCATCATTTGAAGACCGAAGAAGAGTTTCTCTTTAATCTTGCTCTATTCTCTTCAAGATTCTTGGTGCTAGCTTGTTGCCATCCTCTCATAATTGTTTTCGATTGTGAGAATCTTTCTCACCCATCAGGAGATATTCAAGAGTCTCCTCAGTTTGTCATCCGAAGTCCATCAATTCAGGTTTATTCATTCTCAGCTGTCAGTTATCAATCTATTATCTTGCCGGTGCATCAATCGAATATCCTCTAATCAGTTCTTGATCTCTTTGTTCTCATGTATCTAGTTTGTCTCAAGCACCTTCGTTCATTTGCTAATTCTTACCGGTGATGCACCCCTACTTCGATCATTTTCAATTCTTACGGTGGTTCTTTCAAGATCTCTCTTCCTTGTTCATCATATCAATTCATTTGTTGTTCCAATCCTACCGGTGGTTCGTTGAAGACCTTCTCAAGTTTTGATATATCTCTTTTAATCCTTTCTACGAGAATAAGTAGTATGCCAAATCCGTTGCTTGTCATCAATTTAAATTGGTGAAGGATACGCATAACATAATTCTTATTCTGGTTTCATCCAAGTGATTAATCTTTTTCCTTCGGAGTTTGTTCAGGAGTAATAAATTCTTGGCTTCTTGTTGTTCATCTTTCTTCCGGAGTTCTAAGTTTTCCGCATTATCTCGTCGCGAAGCTCCATCTAAATCATCGCAAGGATTCTTTTCATTCTTCAATTGTTCTTCAAGATTTCTCTTGAAGTTAAGATCAGCCAAGCTATACTCAAAAATTAAACATGGTGTTCAACACATGTCTTGTTTTGAGGAGTTCAAGCATTCTTCATCTTGCATTCCAAAGTGCAATTCTTTCTACCTTATCTTCTGAGGTGGTGTTAGGTCATTCTTGATAATTTCCCTTCGCGTTTCATGATTCACAAGTTTTCAAGAGTGACATATTTAAATCCATCTTTTTCCCTTTGTTCAAGAGATCTTTTCAACCGTCAATCTCCTTGTTGGAGTTATCCTGTGTCATATTTCACCTAAAGCCTTCCCAAAGAAATGTAGCTATTTGTAGTGCTTATCAATGATCCAATTTTCTCCTTCTCATCTCGGTGAAGAAGTTTTTCATCTCTTTGGTGCTCTCAATCAAATCAATGGTTTCCATTAGTGGCCGGTTGTCACCTCATAGTCTTGAGATGTTTTCCATAAGCCCACTACAAGCTTATTCGTTTCATTGTTGGTTTTCCCAACAACCCCGTTGTAACCTTCTTGGAAGGATGCTTTCCAAACTCATTTGTGGTAGAAGTTGTCTTTTTCTTCTCCGTTCTTTTCTTTCCAATGATCTATCTTCTATTCTTTCTTCCAGAGGTATTGTGATGTTGTGCTCTTCACCCATCACCTCGTTTTGTGAGGATCATGTTCTTTTCATGCTTATCCATTTAACCGGAGTGTTGTGTCATCTCTTCAAGTTCTTTCATCTCATCAAGTTTTGCCTCCCTTCTCAACCGGAGTGCGGTTTGTAATGTTTCTTACCCCTTGTGCCATTCTTTCAATTCCGGAGGCAGTGTGTTGTTGATTTCATCATGTATCCTCTCATCTTGTCAAGTTCATGTTCAATTCCTTCCATTTAGAGTCGGAGTGCTGTCCAAATTATATCAATCTTATTCCTTCTCTATCTAGTTTTAACCGGAGTGTTTTCAATTTTCCTCATCTTCGTTGCTTTCTTCCTTTCATTTTGCTCAACATCTGAAGGTCCGTGGTTTCACTCGTTTGTCAAAAGAAGCAACTTAGTTTTACCTTTCTTTTTCTCTTTCGTTTCTCTCCAGTGCCATCCTAGATCTCGGGACGAGATCCTCTTGTAGTGGTGGAGTGTTGTAACGCCCCGAGACCGACGCTCCAGAAGACTTCCAGCTATTCCGAGCTTTGTCGTGTGTTTTATTTGCTTGTTGCATTGCATCATGTCATCATGCCATCATATCATTAATTTTTAAAACCTCAACTAAATAAATTGCATAGATCTTTTGATCTATTTAAATCGAGGGAATTCACATGGTGATTTCTCTTTATAACATATCCTCCTAATATTTATGGAGCTATTTTAAATATTCCATTTTTGGAATTCACCATAACACACTTGCAATATTTTAATGCCTTTGTTATCTTAATTCTTGGTCTCCAACTCTGCCCATAATTTCTTTCATCATTTTCCGGAGCTCCACCAAAAATCTCAACATTTTTGGACACTTCTAGAACCTTGTCCTTGTTCAAACCATTTGAATTAAATTCAAATGACTTTGAATTTAATTCTTGCAATCTTGCCCACACCATTTTTCTTGGAACAAGCTCATTTTTACGAGTCTAGGAAAATTGTCCTTGTTCTCAAATTCTTTCCCTAACCCTCTCTTCTTTTCTTCTCTCTAAATCTTTTCTGCTAAAGTAAGAGAGAGAGAGAGAAGGAGCCCAGCAGCCTGGGCCTCCCAAACCTCCCGCGCCGGCCCAAGGCCTAGGCCTAGCCGCACCTAACCCTAGCCCGAGCGATCTCCATTCTCCCCAGCCCACCTAAATCTTCTAACCCTAGCCCGACTCCCTCCTCTCGATCTCTCCCCCTGCCACGGCCTCCTGTTCGATATCCCGATCCCATCTCTTCCTCTCACCCTCTCCCTCTCATCCTCCCACGCACGCAGAGGGGCAGCGCCCCACGCCCGATCCCCTCGACCGCTACCCTGGCCCCGGCCATGGCGACTGCGCCGGCGACCCTGGAGGCTGCTGCTCCGCGCCATCTCCGCTCCTCGTTCCTCCGCCTGCACCGCGTCGCCTCCAAAGAGCTCCTCCCGTCGTCTTCCACGAGCAGGAGCTCATGCCCGAGCTCCTCGGCCACTAGCAGTTCAGCGGCGTCGCGCCTCCTCACCGTGCCGTCCTCAAGTCCGGCCGTGGTCGTCGCCCTGCATCCTCTGCCTCGAGGAGGATACGACCGCCGGTGCACAAGACGTTGACCTCCATGGCGTCGCCTCCCCAAGCTCCGCCCCGCCGGATCCACGTCGTCGCCCCCGTCTCGAGCCCCGCCGACGTCCAGCCTCCCCGTGCTCGACCTCGACCTCTTCTGCTTCGTCTTCTCGCCGGAGCCGCGTCAAGCGCCGTCCTCTGCCTCGCCAGCACCTCCTCCCATCCCCAACGTCCGTCACTGCCCCGCACCTCTCCCCGTGTCCAAGACGTGTTGTTGCCGCTGCTGCACCTCCGGCCTCCTGTCTTGCTTCTTTTGGTCCAGCAAGATCGTCGCCAAGAACCGTACGTGGACGCATCGTCTCCAGGATTTTCGCCAAGTACCTCTACGTGTGGATTCAGCAAGTACCCCTTCGGATGCGCCAAGTTCGACTACATGGTCCGCCATGTACCTCTACCGACGACCCCGGACATCTACGAAACGAATGTGTACAACTACCGTCGCCGTGTACAACGACTTCCACTACGGCGTGTACGCCCACTTCCCACGACGACCCGTGAACGACTACCTCCACTACGGCCCGTGAACGACTACTTCCTCTACGAAACTCGAACCGCTCCGAAAATGCACGCTTTGAAGGTATAACCCGAGACGACCGCGATGAGATGCCCTTGCATGTATGAGATGTACGATATGTTTGCTCCGTGCCCGTTTGATCCTTGCACGTTCCTTCCTCATTTGCCATGCCGCCGTCCCGTGGGAACCCGGAAACCGGGATCACCCCACCATCCTTTGCATCCGCACACTTCTCGTTTGCATCGGTATCTCCTCAAGTTACCGGGACCGGAATGTTGCCGTGGCACCATTTCCGTTTCATCGCCGTGGCACCTTTTCCCTTCCGCCATGGCGACAAATGCCTCGTATCATGCTCATGTTAACATTTTCATAAAATTGCATAAACTTGTATATGTCATCCGCATCATGATAACAACAATTAAAATGTTTAAAATTGTGTTTGCATTATACTACTAAAAGACATATGGGGATTTTCCGGAATTGTTGTTTGTTGTTTCCGGCCTCATTTGAAATTGCCTAGCTAGGTAGTTTAATTATGCTTCACCTCTTGCCATGTTTAACTACATTTAATATTGTTGAGTAGCTCATAACCGAGAGAGAACTAAATAATTGATGTGGTGTTTCCTCAATATGCAACTCGTTGCATATTGAGCTCCACTTAATTTGTAGTGTTGTTTGTGCATATTGCCATGCCATGCTTCATTAAACCGACATGCATCATACTTGTTTGTGCATCATGACATGTTTATGCTTGTGTGTTTACCATGTTGTTTGTTTCTTTCCGGTTTGCTTCTCTCGTTAGCTTCGTTTAGCTTACGAGTTGTGAGGATTAGCTCGATGTCCGCTTGTCTTCTTCATGGATTCGTTCTTCTTCCTTGCGGATCTCGTGCAAGATGATCATACCCTCGAAATCACTACTATCTTTGCTATGCTAGTTTGCTCGCTTTTTGCTATGCCAATGCTATGATGCCTACCATTTGCTTGTTAGCCTCCCAAATTGCCATGTCAAACCTCTAACCCACCATGTCCTAGCAAACCGTTGATTGGCTATGTTACCGCTTTGCTCAGCCCCTCTTATAGCGTTGCTAGTTGCAGGTGTAGTTGAAGATTTCACCATGGTGAACAGGATTTTGGTTGGGATATCACAATATCTCTTATATTATTAATGCATCTATATACTTGGTAAAGGGTGGAAGGCTCGGCCTTATTCCTGGTGTTTTGTTCCACTCTTGCCGCCCTAGTTTCCGTCATACCGGTGTTATGTTCCCGGATTTTGCGTTCCTTACGCGGTCGGGTGATTTATGGGACCCCCGACAGTTCGTTTTGAATAAAACTCCTCCAAAGAAGGCCCAACATTGGTTTTACCATTTGCCTCACCACCACCTATATTTCCCTTGGGAGTAATTAACCCAAGGGTCATCTTTATTCAGCCCCCCCGGGCCAATGCTTGTCTAAGTGTTGGCCCAAACTAGAGCGCTTTGCGGCGCCACCTCAAGGAAACTTGAGGTCTGGTTTTAGTTGTACGGACTGCTCATCCGGTCGTGGCCTGAGACGAGATACGCGCGGCTACTATCAGGATGTCGGCACGCCGGGAGGTCTTGCTGGTCTTGTTTTACCATTGTCGAAATGTCTTGATGTACCGGGATACCCAGTCGGATCGGAGTGTCAGGACCCCGACTCAATGCCACATCGATCTAGCATGTAACACCTCATATCACTTTGCGGCCTCATGCACGATATCCCCACGGGTGTCGCCCTACCTTTGCCCGGGACCGTTTGCGCCTTTTGGCACACGTATATGATAGTGTCGCTAGCATCCATATGATAAGGAGCCCGGGCTGACATGGCTAGTCGTAAACCCAAAGTGGCACAGACTTACGAGGACAGCATCCATGACCCGATCGAACGTGTCGGTCATCAGCGAATAAGTTCCGGCTGTAGCACTGGCTAGCAGACTCGATAAACCGGGCTGTAGCGGGCTAACAGACTCCGGTACTCAACGCGTGACATTTCCCGAAAGGACGTATACACGAGAACGAAGAAGGACACATGCGGCCAGCCTAAGTGTTCCGGAGCAAGAGCAAGCTACCATGGCTCGGTGGAAACACTAGGAGACATTTCCGTAAGAGAGGCTACTAAAGATAAACAACTAGATAGTCGATCCCACACATACCAAGCATTTCAATAACATACACACAATATGCTCGATACACGCAAATACAACATGGCATCACAACATGACTCTACGACTCAAGTATTTATTCATTAGGCCCGAGGAGCGAGATATTACAAGCGGGTCTCATGACCCAACATTCAGAGCATACAAATCAAAGCACAAGCGGAAGCTTAACATGTCCGAGTACGACATCTACAGATGAAAAAGGCTTGAAAGCGACTATCTACCAGATCCTGCCGAGGGCACAAGATCGTAGCTAAGGTAACAAGCTAAACGTCGAAGTCCACGCTGAACTACTAGTGAGACAAGTCTCTCTGCAAAAACATAAAATAGGCAAACATGAGTGCAAATGTACCCAAAGAAGACTTACATCGAACTAACTAAATATGCATCATTATCAATAAAGGGATGGTGGAGTTTAACAAAGACAAGCCAGCTTTGACTCGGTGGCTATCCTAGACTATGACCGCAAGTAACTCTTTTGAGGTGGCGCTACGAGTCCACATATTCACCATATCAATACACCACTATGGATCCGCTCCGTCTCCCTATGAGAACGCCATCCATAGCACTCACGCTTATCTTGCGCATTTTAGAGTATCCACTTTCACTTGTCTATGAACTGTTATAGGCAACCCGTAAGTCCTTTACCACGGACACGGCTATTCAATAGATGATGTTAACCTGCAGGGTGTACTTCTTCATACATGTTTCCACCACTTAGCGTCGCACACGACATGTGCTCGGCGGACTTCAAGCTTAAAGCCGACGGGTGTAGACCACGACCTACCTAAACACTCAAGTCTCTAGTCTAGGTTTATCGCCTATTCGGGTTCCATCCATGAGGAGATCCGGCCGAAGTTTCACTCACAGCCCCAAACGATGTGAACAGGGTTCCGTGACACCAAACGGGCGCCCGGTTTACCCGGCCACGTGCCTACCGCATCGAGCCCACCCCTACGGTCAAGATCACAGACGGCCTCCAAAGATACTACAAACACGAAACTACTTGCAACTCCTGGACAGAGGACAAGGGTGAATAAGAAGTCGAGCGGGGTCATATTTCAGGGCCCAATGTATGGTAGTAGCTGAATCATGGATCACATACACAGAACTCAGTTCCTAAGGACGGCTTCAATGAGACAACCCACCATGTACTCCTACATGGCCTCCTACCAATACCTTTACCAAATCGTGTTCACACACTTAGCTTACACACAGGAGGACATGTTCACACACCTCGATTCATCCTCGATGAATCGGACCGACTCAACTCTAAGCAAGAGCGGGCATGACAAACAAGCATGAATGAGTAGGCACAACAGGCTCAAACAACTCCTACTCATCCTAGTGGGTTTCATCTTTTACTGTGGAATGACAGTCATGCAAAGGATAAAGGGGTTCAACTACCGCAGCAAGTAATGATGAATCATTGTTGTCCTAATGCAGTAAAATAGAGCAGAGCGAGAGAGTGGGATTGTATCGAATGAACAAGGGGTTTTGCTTGCACGGCACTTCAAGATAATATAGTTCTTCATTGGTGTCATCGAACGCATCGTCGGAACCACGCCTATCGAGAGGAACAAATACCGCAACACGTATGAAACACAATCAATGCAATGCACGATATGATGCATGATCATGACATGGCAATATGCTGTGATTTGAGCTAATGCAACTAGCAACAGATTAAATGGAGTTGGTTTGAATACAAGATTCAAATTCAAACTCCATATGTAGATATTCATATGCCATTTATATGATTTGTGCTAAACAGCAGCTGTAAGTTGTTCTAACATGCATGAAAATGGTACAGATGGATAGATTGGATTTTTCTGATCATTTTTCCCATATAATTTATTTCATTTGGAGTTACGGTTGAATTTCTATAAATTTTAGAAGTTTTGGTTATTTTCTGGAAATAATAATTCATTTAAGATTTATTTAAATTCCAGAAAGGAATTATTGCGCTAGCATGACGTTAGGGTGACGTAAGCTGGTCAACGTGCTGGTCCAGGTCAAACTGACCTGTGGGTCCCGCGTGTCAGTAGCTAATTAGACTAACTAATTTTGATTAAACCTAAACTAGGTTAATTAGCAGAGGGCCCCACCTAGTCAACTAAGTCAGCGGAGTCAAACCCGCCAGTCAACGGGTCAAGGCTTGCCGGCGTTTAGCCGCCGGCGAAGCCACACGCGGTGGCGTGCTGCGGGTTTTGCCCACAGGGCTGGGTTTGGCGCGCGGAGCACAGCTTTGGGATGCGGACGCTCGTCCGCATCCAACCGTGGTGGTGGCGTGGCCGGGGAGTGGCCGGAGTAGCACCGGCGACGAGGTTTGCGGCGGCCGAAGCACGGGAGCAGTCGGGTTCGGCGCTACTGCGTACGGGAGGAGGATCTGGTGGTTGTGCTCGGCGTCTGGGAGTGTACTGAGCGCACTGATGGGCTCGGACGCGAGCGGCAGCGGCTGTGGCCGCGGCGGCGCCATGGCCGGCGGCAGTGAGGTCTCGGGCTTGACGGAACCGACAGCCAGAGGGGGTAAACGAGCACGGGGAGAGAGGGGTTCGGCGTAGTGGCTCACTGCGGTTGTAGGGGGCGTCGAAGTGGGCTCGGGGAAGCACGGATGGCGACGCAACGGCGATGGCGATCCGGCAGCCGTGCGCGGAGAAGACGGTCGATGGCGTCGCTCGATCTGCCCGAGCTCGTGTGCTTCGACTTGGAGGAGCATCGGGTCGCCTCTGAGCTCGTGGGCATGGAGGAGGGGAGAGGAAGGCCCGGTGGCCACGGTGAACGACGATGGTGGCGACGGCCGCGTTCGGGTCTGCTCGGGAGAGGGCTAGAGGGCGAGGGAGAGAGCAGAGAGTGAGGGGAAAGCGAGAGGGGGGGCCTCGGGTGTCTCCAGACGCGGATCAGGGCGAAGGAGCGGCCGCCAGGTGGCAGCAGTGGTGGCAGCCGACGCTGCGGCCCAAAGACGCACTGCTTGCCGGGCGAGGGAGGAAGATGACTGGCAGCTGGGCTGCACAAGAATGGGTCACAGAGAGCTGGGCCAGCCAGATGGGCTGCCAGTGACTACAGAGCCCACAGTGGGTGCGGTGTAAGTCCTGCCGCTGCTTTTTATATTTACATTACATTTTCTATTATTCTCGTAGTCTTTGTGGCTTTTCTAAAAATACCTAGACCCTTTCAAAAATCACTAAACTGCACATGCCCATCAGATAGAATATATCCAACATGGAACATTTTAGTTTATGACTATTTGAGCATTTAAAATATTTGTAGTATTTAAATGCCCAAATGCAAATAGAGTATGATTTAATTCAGAGCCCAATATGTCCTGCAAAAATATAAACCATTTTTGGTAGATGCTTTCACCTCAAACCAGAAATGTTGAACATTTTTAGAGGGCATTTTGAGTTCAATGGAAAAGATTTTATTTTGACCCTAGTTGAATTCATTTGGTGCTAGGGTTTAAGCATCCCCATTTCAAGTTCATTTAAATATAAACATGATGACATGGATGAAGATGCAACTAATTACAAACAAAGATCTAGGGCTGTGACAACTCACCCCCACTAAACGAGAATCTCGTCCCGAGATTCAAGACATGAGGTAAGAAGACAAAGGGGACACAAGCTAACACAACTTCACGATCTAGATGTCTTTCTCGAGGATGTTGATTCAGTGCTCCAATTGATCTTGACGTCTTTGCTTTTGAGATCTTCATCCAACACAAGGACAGAAACACTCTACAAGGATGGATCATTTTAATGACCACAAGATCAACTCACGAGATGAGATGTAGAACATCTCTTGAGCTGAGAAGCAAAACACACATCATGAAGGACGGAGGAAACAATTTGATGAGGTTTCAAAGTAGCAAGGAAAATAATTGCCATGATACCACAACAAGACACCTTAGGGAAGGTGACTCGTAGAAATATCCCCTTAAGTGGTAAAAAGAATTACCTTTGATTTAGAGATCATTGAAACTCTTCATACCAGCCTAAGGCAAATCACAATCGATCATTTGAAGGAGTCCGAAAGAATTGCATTCTCGGGCCAGAATGGATGATGTGGACTACCTTGTTGGAGACAACTCAAAGGATGATTTTGCTTATCATCGGAAATGGATGGGACCCAAGATAGGATGGCACAATGACGGTGCAAGCTGGGAACAAAACACAAATGCTGGGAATGATTCTAGTATCTGGGGAGAAACCCATCAGCAGGGAGTGATTCCACTATTGGAATGGTTATAGCATAACCGAGGAAATTGAGAGCAATCCCAGTTAGTGCCGATGGTAACACCTAGCGCTTGTGCGTGCTCTCAAGAACTTGAGCATTTCCATAATCATCAAGGTTTTACCAACATCCGTGTCAAGGGTGCTGACAACACAACATACTACCATGATGAATAGAGATGGACGATGCAGATGCAAAGGAAGATAACGCTTTCTCAGATTTCACCTTAGCGAGGCCAAGGGACGAAATCTGAATGATCGACCGAGAGACATTTAGCACTCCGCTTCTAATGTTCTCCTTGATGTACTAGCGTATCCCATTCATTGAGATGGTCTGGCATCTAGAACATCAAGTAAAGGTCGGACTTCGGAAACACAAAAATCATAAGGCACAACTAGGGAGTAAATCCTACGAAGTCCTTATGGGGAGGTGGCCAACTTCTTCAATCAAGATATTACAATAACAGGTCTTCCGGCTGGGTGTGTTGGCCACGACATCCACTTTATCGGGTTATAGAGAGACCAATAATATAATTCTTGGGTAACGTTCCAACCATCATTTTTGCCTGAGATTCAGATCTGGTTGGTGTCAGAATAATCTAGACTCATCGAGTCTAGAAAGAAGAATGAAAGTTTGCAACACAAATCGACGAGACGACGTTGCGAGATTCTCGGGAAATGGTCTACGGTAGTAAACTCCAAAACATGAGCTGGTTCTGCTACACACATGTGAACACGCTGTCTCAGACAAGCATGACCAAGTAGTAGTCTTATAATTGAACACTACCGAGTTCAGGTGGGGAACCATCATTGCGAATAACGAAGTCCTTGCATAAGTCATATGATTAGCTCTTACGAAGGAACTTCTTCTCCTTGAACAAGTCAATCAGTGGCTTGGTGTGCTAGGAACACATATGGAGTGGAGGCGCCAACCTATCAAACCATAGGGCACTTCGCACGTGCATGACTAACTTGGGATGATTCCAGAGGAAGCAACATTGACTTTCTCAATTCACTGCGGCTACTTGCATCAAATACACATGAATTAGAGGAGGTCACTTCTTTCATCCGAACATATGCTTCATGCACGGGACATGAAGATAATGCATACAAAAGTTTCCAACACTAGCTTGACGTTCAACATGAATCATGGAGGAGATAAGGATGTTGTCGATGGGCTCAACAACAACTCATCCAGGTTCCCATGGGGATGGAATTCCATAACTATGTGAACATGGTGATAGCATTGGTCAGACCAAAAGATGTAATGGTGTATGCTCGAGGGATCAACCACGAGTAAGACAACATTACGAACATCGTTGGTTCTGATTTGATTTGATGATAGCCCACATTCAAATCAAAGTTTTGACAAGACAATAGGTCCAACAATTGATCACCGAGATCAACCGATGAGGATATCATCTTTCTTCAGCACACACAAAAGATATCCCTTAAAATGAACTAAGCCAGGCAAGCTTTTATCTTCCAACTCTCCAAGTTGTTGTTTAGCTTAACCAACTAGCTCAGGGGTATGCAACACAGATTCTTGGAGAAGGGGGTGGTTTATATGAAACCAACTTGATCACGAACTCAACATAGCAGTCAGGTGACAACCTAGTAATACTTTTGAGAAGATATTCGAAAAATCACGAACCACCGCTATGTTACTAAGCTCGAGAACAATCTTGCTTTTCAGTGCAAGATGATATGATCAAAAGAGTGAGGGTCTGAATAATCCAAACTCATTGATCGAGAAGTGCACCAGAATAAGGACTAGGTAGCACAATCAGTCTTAGAATGATGATTCAAGAACCAACACGCTAAGAATGAAATTATTGTCCTTTAAACTGCCAAGCAACGAGGTTGCTAGGAGTATTGATTTCACACATCCCATTCCAATTGTTGGTATTCCGGTTACAATAACACAGGGACCGAGGAATGAAAAATGATGGCAAGAAGTATCACTGTATCAAGAGTTCATAGGATGGTGTGCAATTCCCATGACATTCTTGATATAAAGATGGTAATACTCCAAGGTAGAACAGAGCAAAAGCTAAATTAGCAATTTGATATGCGGAGTACAACTACTTTGACCCAATCCTAGAAATGGACAAGGTACTGGAGTTTGTTTCTCCTAGTCATTCTGGAATAGAATGGCTTGATGGACCACATAAGTAAAAGGCATCGATGAACACGAATGCACGACTACTCCTGGCTATCAATTGATAGACGAGGGTCAGAATGCAACTAAAGAGAACAACTCAAGGAACATATAATTTTCTGAGTTGTGGATGCATAGATTAGTATGTCGAGCGAAGCTCAACTTTTCTTCCGGATAACCCATGCAGAAAGGTAGAACTGGCAGAGTCACAATATAAAATGGAGAACTCATCAAGAGCACTCCTGTTGTGATCTTTTGATCCAACAAACATCTGCCATAAGCGGTTCATAGTATTTGGAAGAAGGAAATACCACGGACCTCGAGGACTAATGCAAAGGTTACTAATAACCTAAAGGAACGAGCAACACTATCAACATGAAGTAGGTGGGAGAGTCTTGGGTTCAAAACCCAAGGAGTAGAATACCTACTAACTAAATGGCATCACGGGATGCTTTTGGGAATAATGGCCAGAATCATCACAATGGGACACAAAACGTGGCTAGATTACTAGATGATACTCTAGACACCTAGGGTCATAATAATAACTCCGACATATATGTTAAGGCAACAGAGTACCTCAACTCACCGATTAGTGTGGTTAATCTGGCCCAAAGGGACATCGGAACGGGAGGAAGGGATTTTGCAAATGCTTAAGACTATTTAGAAACCTGGGATGACTCGGACAGCATAACGGCTGTAAATGCTCAAAATGATTTGAGACATCCTGCAAAATAGTGGCATGACCACTCAACATCACAATATCAAGGTTTTGAGGCCAGCTATGAACATAAGGAAGTAGTACAAACTGAACTGAGATTTGAAACTAACAATTCTATAAGTCTAAGGATTAGTAACACGTCATCCTGATAGATAGATGAGAAGGCCTAGTTCTTAATCCTCGTAGAAGAGAAGAGGATGACTCAGATTGGAAGGCCATGAGGTATAAGGAGTAAAAAGAGCCTTACGTTCCATCCCACAATCAATTCCCCTACATATAACTAAAGCATTTCTAGACTCAACTTCAACCAGTTTGGCTTGGTAATCCTACAGGCAGTCAAGCTCTGATACCAAAGCTATCAGGACCCCGACTCAATGCCACATCTATCTAGCATGTAACACCTCATATCACTTTGCGGCCTCATGCACGGTATCCCCACGGGTGTCACCTTACCTTTGCCCGGGACCGTTTGCGCCTTTTGGCACACGTATATGATAGTGTCGCTAGCATCCATATGATAAGGAGCCCGGGCTGACATGGCTAGTCGTAAACCCAAAGTGGCACAGACTTACATGGACAGCATCCATGACCCAAAGATCGAACGTGTTTCGGTTATCAAAATAAGTTCCGGCTGTAGCACTGGCTAGCAGGACTCGTAAACCGGGCAGTGGCGGCTAACAGACTCAAAGACTCAACGCGTGACATTTCCCGAAAGGACAGACACGAGAACGAAGAAGGACACATGCCGGCCAGCCTAAGTGTTAGGAGCAGTAGCAAGCTACCATGGCTCGGTGGAAACACTAGGAGACATTTCCCGGTAAGAGAGGCTACTAAAGATAAACAACTAGATAGTCAGATCCCACACATACCAAGCATTTCAATAACATACACACAATATGCTTGATATGTGCAAATACAACATGGCATCACAACATGACTCTACGACTCAAGTATTTATTCATTAGGCTCCGAGGAGCGAGATATTACAAGCAGGGGTCTCATGACCCAACATTCAGAGCATACAAATCAAAGCACAAGCGGAAGCTTAACATGTATGAGTATAGACATCTACAAATGAAAAAGGCTTGAAAGCCTGACTATCTACCAGATCCTGCCGAGGGCACAAGATCGTAGCGGAGGTAACAAGCTAAATGTCGAAGTCCACGCGGAACTACTAGTGATACTGAAGTCTCTCTGTAAAAACATAAAATAGGCAAACGTGAGTACAAATGTACCCAGCAAGACTTACATCAGAACTAACTACATATGCATCATTATCAATAAAGGGGATGGTGGAGTTTAACAAAGACAAGCCAGCTTTGACTTGGTGGCTATCCTAGACTACATTGCAAGTAACTCTTTTGAGGTGGCGCTACGAGTCCACATATTCACCATATCAATACACCACTATGGATCCGCTCCGTCTCCCTACGAGAACGCCATCCATAGCACTCACGCTATCTTGCACATTTTAGAGTATCCACTTTCACTTGTCTATGAACTGTTATAGGCAACCCAGAAGTCCTTTACATGCGACACGGCTATTGAATAGATGATGTTAACCTGCAGGGTGTACTTCTTCATACATGTTTCCACCACTTAGCGTCCCACCACGACATGTGCTCGGCGGACTTCAGCGAAAGCCGACGTGGGTGTAGACCACGACCTACCTAAACACTCAAGTCTCTAGTCCAGGGTTTATCGCCTATTCGGGTTCCATCCATGAGGAGATCCGGCAAGTTTCGCTCACAGCCCCAAACGATGTGAACAGGTTCCGTGACACCAAGCAGGCGCCTTTGCCACCGCCACGTGCCTACCGCATCACAACCCACCCCTACGGTCAAGACTACGCACGGCCTCCAAAGATACTACAAACACGTAAACTACTTGCAACTCCCGGACAGAGGACAAGGTGAATAAGAAGTCGGCGGGTCATATTTCAGGGCCCAATGTATGGTAGTAGCTGAATCATGGGTCACAAACACAGAACTCAGTTCCTGAGGACGGCTTCAATGAGACAACCCACCATGTACTCCTACATGGCCTCCCACCGATACCTTTACCAAATCGTGTTCACACACTTAGCTTACACACAGTAGGACACGTTCACACACCTCTGATTCATCCTCGATGAATCGAGACCCGACTCAACTCTAAGCGAGCAGGCATGACAAACAAGCATGAATGAGTAGGCACAACAGGCTCAAACAACTCCTACTCATGCTAGTGGGTTTCATCTATTTATGTGGAATGACAGTCATGCAAAGGATAAAGGGGTTCAGCTACATGAGCAAGTAACAGATGAATCGTTGTTGTCCTAATGCAAAAAATAGAGCAGGAGCGAGAGAGTGGGATTGTATCGGAATGAACAAGGGGGTTTTGCTTGCCTAGCACTTCTGAAGATAATATAGTTCTTCATTGGTGTCATCAAACTCATCGTCGGAACCACGTCTATCGAGAGGGAACAAATACCGGCAACACAGAAGGAAACACAATCAATGCAATGCACGATATGATGCATGATCATGACATGGCAATATGCTGTGATTTGAGCTAATGCAACTAGCAACAGATTAAATGGAGTTGGTTTGAATACAAGATTCAAATTCAAACTCCATATGTAGATATTCATATGCCATTTATATGATTTGTGCTAAACAGCAGCTGTAAGTTGTTCTAACATGCATGAAAATGGTATAGATGGATAGATTGGATTTTTCTGATCATTTTTCATATATAATTTATTTCATTTGGAGTTACGGTTGAATTTCTATAAATTTTAGAAGTTTTGGTTATTTTTTGGAAATAATAATTCATTTAAGATTTATTTAAATTCCAGAAAGGAATTATTGCGCCAGCATGACGTTAGGGTGACGTAAGCAGGTCAACATGCTGGTCCAGGTCAAACTGACCTGTGGGTCCCGCGTGTCAGTAGCTAATTAGACTAACTAATTTTGATTAAACCTAAACTAGGTTAATTAGTAGAGGGCCCCACCTAGTCAACTAAGTCAGCGTGAGTCAAACCCGCCGTCAACGGGTCAAGGCTGCGGCGTTTAGCCGCCAGCGGCGAGCGCGGCGGCGTCTTGCGGTTTTGCCCACAGGGCTCGGTTTGGTGCGCGGAGCACAGCTTTGGGATGCGGACGCTCGTCCGCATCCAACCGTGGTGGTGGCGCGCCGGGAGTGGCGGAGAAGCGCCACGACGAGGTTTGCGGCGGCCAAGCACGGAGCAGTCGGGTTCGCGCTCTCTGCATCTGAGAGGAGGATCTGTGGTTGTGCTCGGCGTCTAGGAGGTATCTTGGCGCTTGATGGGCTCGGACCTTGCGGCAAGGCGGCCGTGTGGCGGCGCCCATGGCCGGGCAGCAAGGAGGTCTCGGGCTTGACGGAAGCGACGGCAGAGGGGTAAACGAGCACGGGGAGAGAGAGGTTCGGCGTAGTGGCTCACTGCGGTTGTAGGGGGCGTCGAAGTGGGCTCGGGGAAGCACGGACGGCGACGCAACGGCGATGGCGATCCGGCAGCCGTGCGTGGAGAAGACGGTCGATGGCGTTGCTACAATTCGTCTGAGCTCGTGTTCTTCGACTTGGAGGAGCATCGGGTCGTCTCTGAGCTCGTGGGCATGGAGGAGGGGAGAGGAAGGCCCGGTGGCCACGGTGAACGACGATGGTGGCGGCGGCGCGTTGGTCTGCTTTCGGGAGAGGGGCTAGAGGCGAGGAGAGAGCAGAGTGAGGGAAAGCGAGAGGGGCCTCGGGTGTCTCGGGGCGTGGATCGAGGCGAAGGAGGCCGCTGCTGGGCAGGAGGTGGCAGGCGACGCTGCAGTAGCGTCCCAAAGACGCACTGCTTCGGGCGAGGGGAGGAAGATGACTGCAGCTGGGCTGCACAATAACGGGCAGCAGAGCTGGGCGGTCGGATGGGCTGCCAGTGACTCTGATGTGAGCCACGGTGGGTGCGTGTAAGTCCCGCTGCTCTGCTTTATATTTCTGTTCTGTTTTCTATTATTATGTAGTCTTTGTGGCTTTTCTAAAAATACCTAGACCCTTTCAAAAATCACTAAACTACACATGCCCACTGTATAGAATATATCCAACATGGAACATTTTAGTTTATGATTATTTGAGCATTTAAAATATTTTTAGTATTTAAATGCCCAAATGCAAATAGAGTATGATTTAGTTCAGAGCCCAATATGTCCTGCAAAAATATAAACCATTTTTGGTAGATGCTTTCACCTCAAACCAGAAATGTTGAACATTTTTAGAGGGCATTTTGAGTTCAATGGAAAAGATTTTATTTTGACCCTAGTTGAATTCATTTGGTGCTAGGGTTTAAGCATCCCCATTTCAAGTTCATTTAAATATAAACATGATGACATGGATGAAGATGCAACTAATTACAAACAAAGATCTAGGGCTGTGACACGGAGTGTCTCGGGTGAAGGTCTATTCCTTCGTTGATCACGAGAGCTTGTCATGGGCTAAGTTGGGATACCCCTGCAGGGTATAAACTTTCGAGAGCCGTGCCCGCGGTTATGTGGCAGATGGGAATTTGTTAATGTCCGGTTGTAGATAACTTGACACCAGATCCGAATTAAAACGCATCAACAAGGTGTGTAACCGTGATGGTCTCTTCTCGGAGTCCGGAAGTGAACACGTGTTGGAGTTATGCTTGACGTAGGTTGCTATAGGATCACTTCTTGATCATACTTTTATCGACCGTGCTTTGCCTTCTCTTCTCGCTCTCTTTTGCGATTGTAGCCACCATATATGCTAGTAAACTGCTGCAGCTCCACCTCATTACTACATCCTTCCTATAAGCTTAAATAGTTTTGATCTCGCGGTGCGAGATTGCTGAATCCCGTGGCTCACAGATACTTCCAAAACCGGTTTGCGGTGCCTATGTTACCCGGCGGTGTGCGCAACCCAGCTCAAGGAGGAGCTCGATGAAGATCTTGCCCTTTGTGTTGTTTCGATCTAGTTGATCAAGAGTGGAGCCAGTTGGGTCGATCGGGGACCTTTATGCATTTGGGGTTCTTCTTTTATTTTGGTTCCATAGTTGGACCTTGATTGTATCTGGATGATGTAATGCTTTATTCATGTAATTGTGTGAAGTGGCGATTGTAAGCCAACTATGTATCTTTTTCCCTTATGTATTACATGGGTTGTGTGAAGATTACCTCATTTGCGACATTGCTTTCAATGCGGTTATGCCTCTAAGTCATGCTTCGACACGTGGGAGATATAGCCGCATCGAGGGCGTGACATGGGCATGGAGGATTTAAAGCAAATTTCTTCATGTACTTTGGAGTAACATATCTATACTCCCTCCATTCTCTTGCCCATCTCCGTTCAATCCTCTGAATGTGCACCTTGCAGTGATTTTTGTTCTCTTTGCCAAATTTGGCTTCATCAGGTGTGCAATAGTCCTTGTATATGTCATCAGGGATCTCGAAAGCAGTCATGACCTCAGGCTTCTTTCCTCCTTTCTGCGGTCTCTTACCTTCAGCCATATTCTTCAGATGAGGAATTTGAACAATTGAACACTCTGAAGAAGTATGCAGTTTTTCATCGAGGAACGCTGCAAATGAGTTAAGTTGATGAGAACCTAGTGATTCAGCAGCGGACATGAGTACACATGAACAGAGTGTAGGTGCGAGGAATTTGGAGAGGTCATATGCTCTCGAAGGTTTTTCAAAAGACAAGTTTTGAGGAATTTGACCAGTTGAGCCTTGAGGAATTTCACTAAGCGTTTTGTCTTAGGTTCCAGAGTTGTACAGATCGAAGATCCACACAATTGAGGAATCTTGAAAAAAATGATTACTTAGAGAAATGGATCAAGAGCATACAGTGTGTGAGGTGTTCATATGTGTGAAGATTTGAAGAATAAAACACCTTTGAAGATTTTCAGGAAAGCTTGAGAATCAAAGTGAGTAATAAAAGTAACTTTTAATTACCCGAACTGAAGAACGCGACAAACTGAGATGAACAGACGTGAAGTTCGTCAGGTTAGATCTCCCACGCCCTAACTTGGCAGAGGGAAACAGCTACGGCGGCGGAGGAGTGAAGATTTCCGCAACCGGCGCGAGTACGACGGCGACGAGGTCGAGGCAGCGAAGCTCTTCCTCACCGGCGAGATGGAGTAGCTGCGGCGCTAGGGTTTGAGGAGCTCGGCGAGAGCAATGCCGAGCGGAGTAAATGAAGTGAGGAAGGGAGAGGGTATTTATAGCCATGGTGAAAAACTGTTAGCTCAAGATTTTGGGACGAACATGCCCTGCCTTTCTCCTTCACGCGACATGTGTCACCCACGTCTTGTGTAGATGAGATCGTGTAAGATCGTGGGTGAATATAATAATGCATCATGGGATGCGGACGGTTTGAGCGGCAAAACCGAAAATCTGGATAAGATTTGTTTTAAAGTTTAGATTCGCAATTTCTTGGTGACGAGGACACAAAGAAGACTTTGAGCGAGTTTCAAATAGAACGCACATGAAGAATTTGTGAATAGATTGGGTTGAGTATAGCATAGAGGGAAGGGTCCGATCACATTCACTTAGCAAAAAAGCAACTTGAAGAAATAGCCATAAGTGAATGATGTAGAGGACATAAACTCATATATATATATATATATATATATATATATATATATATATATATATATATATATATATATATAGTCAATGAAGAAAAACGACGGAAACAGTGAAGATTTTGCAAAGTTGAAGAATTTGAAAAACTGAAGAATTTCAAAAATGAGGAAAAACTCAAATTTAAGATTTTCAACTTTTTGTGGTGGCGTGGCCCACCGTATAAGAGTGATGATTTCAGACACCGCGTACAATTGTCGTAGGGTTCTGAGAATCAAATTCTTCATTAATTTCATCACACTTAGAGTGTAATTCTTCATTGATTGAAGATAAACGTTTCTTCATGTGTTGCACATCTAAGTCATCAATTTTGCATAAGTGTTAGGATGTGTGTCCTTTTCAAAGAACATTCGAAGATTCTAAGATATTTAGCTCACACCACAACTTGCTAAATCTCTTCTCAACCAAGGGCTTAGTGAAGATATCAGCTAGTTGTTCTTCAGTCTTCACATGTTCAATGGAGATGTCGCCCTTCAACACATGATCACGAAGAAAATGATGACGAATCTGAATGTGCTTTGTCTTCAAGTGCTGAACTGGGTTGTGAGCAATCTTGATGGCACTCTCATTGTCGCAGAGGAGAGGCACATTCTTCACGTTGACGCCATAGTCCTTGAGGGTTTGCTTCATCCAAATCAGTTGAGCACAGCAAGAGCCAGCAGCAATGTATTCAACCTGCGATGAAGCGGTGATCTGTGATTCTGTTTCTTCAGGACCAACGGACCAAAGATCGTCCGAGGAAATGACAAGTGCGGATGTTGACTTGTGGTCCACGATCATCGGCATAGTCGAGTCGAATATCCAATGAGATCATAAGCGAGCCCTTGGGGTACCATAATCCTAGTGTTGGTGTGTGAGCTAGATATCGAAGAATATGCTTCACAGCCTTATGGTGTGATTCCTTCGTGCAGCTTGAAATCGGGCACACATGCAAACACTAAGCATTATATCTGCCTAGATGCACATAAGTACAATAAAGAACCAATCATGGGCGGTATACCTTGTGATCAAGTCAATACCATTTTCATCGATTGCATAGATGGCCATTTGTGGGCATAGGAATTTTGACGCCTTTGCAATCTTGCATGCGAATTTCCTCGAGATATCTTTGAGGTATTTCTCGACATATGAATATGCCATTATGCGCCGATTTAATTTGAAGACCTAAGAAGAATTTCAACTCTCCCATCATAGACATTTGATATTCTTCACTCATCATATAGGCAAATTCATCACTATAACGTTGGTCAGTACAGCCAAAGATAATATCATCAACATATATTTGGCACACAAACAGTTCACCATCATAAGATTTTGTAAAGAGAGTAGGGTCGAGTGAACCGGGTGTGAAGCCATTCTTCACGAAGAATTCCTTCAATGTATCATACCACACCCGAGGGGCTTGCTTGAGGCCATAGAGAGCCTTATTGAGTCTGAAGACTTTGTCAGGATTCTTTGGATCTTCAAAACTTGGGGGTTGAGCAACATATACTTCTTCCTCAAGCTTACCATTGAGGAATGCACTTTTCACATCCATTTGATATAAGATGATATCATGATGGTTAGCGTAAGCAAGTAATATGCGAATAGCCTCAAGTCTAGCAACAGGTGCAAAAGTTTCATCGAAATCAATTCCTTCAACCTGTGTGTAGCCTTGAGCTACAAGTCGTGCCTTATTCCTCACCACAAGGCCATTTTCATCTTGCTTGTTGCGGTAGATCCACTTTGTGCCAATGATATTATGCTTGCGAGGATCTCAGGCGATTGACCAGTTCCAGACATTGTTAAGCTCGAATCGATGTAATTCTTCTTGCATAACCTGAATCCACTCGGCTCGAAAATGCTTCATCTACCTTAGTGGGCTATGTGATAGAGACAAAAGCATAGTGCCCACAAAAGTTAGATAAATGTGAAGCTTTTGAGCGTGTGAGGGACTGGTGCACTAATGTCATCGATGATCTTCTCCACTTGCACTTCTTTTGCAACGCGAGGATGAGCTGGTTATCGCCGAGGATTTTGATCAGCATTTTCTTGACACCATTTTCCTCAAAGATTTTCTTGAGTGCATCACTCGACGTTCTTCATGAACTGGAATGAATTCTTCACAGATTCTTGAAGAGGAATGACATCCTCGGTTGCCTTGAACTTGATAGCATCCTCGGTGCTGGTTCATCTAACACGAAGGTAGGTGCTCTCTTTGTGAGCCATTAGTTTCATCAAACCGCACATCTACAGTGTCAACAATCTTGTGAAGAACAATGTTGAAGACTCAGAGGTGTGCGAGTCCTTTCCGTAACCAAGCATAAAACCTTCATGTGCTTTCGGTGCAAATTTAGAATTGTGGTGAGGATTTCTAATCCAACATTTAGCAATCAAGACTTTGAAATAACTCACATTGGGTTTCTTGTCGTTGAGGAGTTCATAGGCCGTCTTCTTGAAGAATTTGTGAAGATATACTCTATTGATGATGTGGCACGCAGATCAATTGCATCAATCCAGAAACGCTGAGGCGTTTTGTATTCATCAAGCATAGTGCGAGCCATCTCAACAAGAGTTCTGTTCTTGTGCTCCACGACGCCATTTTGCTGAGGAGTATAGGGAGCAGATAACTCATGAGTAATACCAAGTTCATCAAGATAGGCATCAAGAACGGAATTCTTGAACTCAGTTCCATTGTCACTTCTGATGTGCTTGATCTTCACACCAAAGTTGGTTGAAGCCCTCGAGGAAAATCGTTTGTAGACTTCCTGCACTTCATGTTTGTAAGTAACAATGTATACCCATGTATATCGAGAGTAATCATCAACAATGACAAAACCGTATAGAGATGCATCATTAGTGATTGCTGAGTAATGATTAGGTCCGAAGAGGTCCATGTGAAGCAATTCGAATGGACGAGTAGTGGTCATGATAGTCTTCGCTGGATGCTTGGCCTTGGTCATTTTTCCAGCTTCACAGGCTCCGCATAAGTGATCCTTGAGGAATTTGACATTCTCAATGCCAATGACATGCTTCTTATTCGCAAGCGTGTGCAAATTCCTCATGCCTGCGTGACCAAGTCGTCGATGCCATAGCCAGCCTTCTGAAGCTTTTGCAAGTAGACACATGACTGGTTGTGGTCCTGACTTTTGCCTTTGTCCGCAAAGATGATATGCTTCAGATGTGACGGTGATAAGGGAGCATCCATCAATAGATTCTTGTCGCCAGTCATGTGATTTGTACATCCACTATCGAGGACCCATTCAGTAGTTTTGGGTTG